>ML329290.1:0-126174 GCA_005239505.1 Nicotiana paniculata | reverse complement strand
TCTAGTGATACCATAATGCCCTCATGCGAACCTGGAGAAGTTCGCTTTCCTCCGATGGTCCCAGGCAACTTTCCGGCCTTCCCCGGCCGTCTGAGTAAGGACTACAACTTTTTCGGCTTAAGCCAGGAACGTATTTGAGGTTTTTCCTACTTCCTTGGGTTCCACGAAACCCTAAAACTATGCCGTTCGATGTCCTCTAGATCTTATTTAGATGTACGATATTACGAAGCTTCTTTACATGTTTTCTCTAAAAAAACCTTCATCTTTAGGCTATCTTTCATTTCAAAAATTAGGGTTTCATACCCTTTTTTTACGAAACGATTTCTTGCTTCTGTTTTTTATGTGATTCTGTGTGTATTTATATTATTCAATGATCTATTTAAATCTTCTATAAATTTTAACTTGCTTCACTAAAAAACCATAAGTTTTCCCTAAGCTCTGAACCTATCTGGGACTGATATGTTTTTTGAACTCTTATCTCTCGTAGATGTTAAGCTTCTCTATGATTTCTATCCTTTTGTTGTTGTTAAGGTTTACTATCTCTGTGTTTCTATTATGTCTAACATCACTGTTCGCCTATGAACCTGTGTGATTTTTGCTTTACCTAGGGTTTTCAATCTTCAACTACTACTTGCCTAAGGTTTTCTCTGATTTTGAGCTATTCATTTCTTAATAGACTCGATTACTTGTTGTATTAGCCCTTAGATAGTATTCCCTACTGGTTCTATTGATCTCCCTCAAGGGTATGATATCTAATCTCAAAACTGTAACTCATATGTGTTTTCCTTAGAACCTTTTACTGATTTTGAATTACTTCCTTACATGGGTAATACTCTCCTTAATTACAACTGATTTCCTTGTGATACTAGTCCTATACGTGATTCTTGTTATTTATTTTCATAATTAAATTGTGTTCTACCATATTTGTGTGCCTAAATATGTTTTCAAATATTTGACATATACTTTCCTTACTCGGAGCGTTCTGTATTAAGACCTTATTACATGCCACATGCTTTAATTATTGTAAATTTAGTCATGTAATTGCTCCCTTTTGAGTCCTGACTCCCTAATTAAAGGGAGTCCGGACATTGATTGATTTTGATTGGTATTAGTTCCACAACTGTGCACTTCTTACCTTATTCTTCTACTTTTTTTAAACTATAAATACTTCTAGTCTTTCAATAACAAGGGATGGACAAGAGGCACTGTTCTATGCTCTCTCTACACACACACACTTATTGTCCTTCTTCTCTTGTTTTCACTTGCAACTCAGTCGGCTGCAGGCAAAGAACCGAGTTATTATATTGTGTTATTGCTCTAATACTCTCATGTTCAGTTTCATGTACACACTACTACTTTGCTTCTCTTCACTTTGCTGCTCTTCATTTCTCTCATTCAACTCGTATGGTTTCAGTTTAAATTTACAGCATCTAGAACAATATGTTTCTGCTTATATCAAGATTCCTTTATTTTTCTTATGCTTCTACTTGTGGTTCTGTTGTTTGCCTTGCAATTAGCATGTCCAGTTGTCTATTTGATCTCCCTTTAGTTCAACATGCCTACTGTGTCTATGTGATCTTTCTTTCCCTCTACGTTTAGCATGTCTACTTGTCTATGTGATCTCTCTTCCCCTTCAGTTCAGCATGTCCAGTACTTTTCTTATATGTTTTATTATGAATCTGCCTTACACCCCCCCCCCCTACGATTTCTGACACTATAATCAGGTATTCATGATACGTAGTTAGTATGCAATCCTGAACCTAATGTGTAATTCTGGCTAATGCTATTAAACTCTTAGCATGATACTTTGTGATAGACTATTGTTGTAACTAGTTAAGTCCTGTAAGACTTCTTTAATGTTAACTTATGTGCAACTATGCTTTCACAGATGTACTACTTGTCCCTGATTCCCTTTTCCTTATTTGTGTTTTGTTTCCCGAACTATATATGTTTTCTGAGTTGTTGATTTTCCTATTTCTTTGCCTCCTCAAACCGTTTTTTGATAAAATGCAAACTCTTATGCTGTTCTCTAAAGCTTATTTCAAAACAACTGTTTCCGAAAATTATTTCCAACCCACTTCTTCTAAAAACTATGAGCACATCTCACTACTCCTAGTTTCTATGTTCAGCCCCTTTCGTGTGATCACTGCCTTGGGGACCATTTGAGCACCCATTGGAGTCTGACACACCAGGATGGTATTCCACACTGCATTTACTCCTTCCTGGAAAGGGTACCTGGGCGTGAGCATTGCCTAGGATCCTCTGAGGTCCTTAGGAACTCTGACACACCTGGGTTATAAAAGGTCATGGCATATGGCATTGTTGGATCTGAAGATTTTGCCTATTGTTAGGCTCCCTATAGTGTAACTTCTTGATTTCCTTATTTACTTATGAAATTTGTGCAATGTTGGTTTGTAATGACTAATTGTAAAAATGATTCTGGGGCTGGATAGTGAAATGGGCTGGGTTATGCATGCTTAGTATAGATATGGGTAGAAACCATGCTTGTTGGTTTATTTTTTTTATATGGGCAATGGACACCAGTCTTAGGAATACATGTCATTCATGCATTAGATACCATAATGTTTAGGTTTATTTGTTTCAGCATCCCCGTCATACTCATATCCGCTTAAAAATCATGTTCATAGTTAACAACAATAGAAACGGATGTTATGATGTTACTACTTCTTCCTTATCACAATTACTTAATCTAGAAATCCTATTTTAGGCTAAATAATAACATCGACTATCTAGTATTGCATTACAAATCATGTTACCTTAAGATTTCATTCTCAGCATGCTCATTTTATCTGTGCCAAAATCATGTGTTAAAAGATACACTGCTATGACCACTTAGAGATCATGTATTAGGTTTCAGTAACTTAGCAAGGAATTACATATATGTATGTTCTATTTTTAGTCAAAATGTTCTAATGAATCTCACTAAAAGAATAGATTTTAAAACTGAAAATGCTCATGCATCTAGAATAGCATGTATAGGATTGCAGCATTTTGCATCTTGTTTTTGCATTTAGAAGCCATGTCCCTAGGAATGCATTTATATTCGTTCAAATAATCACCCCTTTATCACGACTAAGGTTAAAACAGACTTACCCACGTAACAACCTTTTTCTAAACCGAAGCTAAAACGATTTAACTGGAGCGATTTAATACGCCGAGGCAAGCCTTAGGTATTAAACTTATTAAAACTAGATATCTACCTTCTTTCTGTGTGCTATCTGGTTAATAATAGTTCAGGATCCATATTCTGAATCTATAAGATTATTTTCTCTAAAACTCAGTAAAAACACTGCCTCATTAATGTATTCTCGCCTAAACATCATGCTTTAGGTCCTGAAGTTAAAGACTTTACTTGTGTTTTAGTCGTGCTATTTATGTGTATAATTTGGGAAGGAATATCTGAGCCTCATATCTGCCTCTATATGTTTCCCTATATTTGTAGTTCTAAGTGTTCTTTTTTGTGTCACTTAGAATTTTTCCTTTAAACCTAGGGGTTCAACTTAGTACTCACCCTCCAGGAATAGTAATCCATAACTTCCTCCAGAACTGATAGGATGGGACGGGTAATAGCACGCAATAAGTTTCTTGGCCAACACGCATTTTAAATACCTTCGCAGGGTGGGAAAGAGTAGAATATGGATATGATGACCGGTGCGTTAATACCACGTGTAGCTCTGTTTATCGGGTATTGCATTGATGTGATCCATATTTCTTTAAACCTAGGACATCTTTTCTAGAATATTTACTTTTGATTTCTTTCAAATTTTAATAAACTACAATACTTGTTTGAAATCCCCTCACATATGAGCCTTACTTGTTATTTGCTTATTGTCCAAATTCAGGAAACCATTCGGCCAGGAACAACACGTGTGGATCCCGAGGGGTGCCTAACACCTTCCCCTTAGGATAATTTCAAGCCCTTACCCAAGTCTCTGTTTAGCAACATAGTTATAATTGAACCTCTTAGGTTCCCAAACACACCGTTAATATTGTTAGTTGGCGACTCTTCAAATTATGCGAACCCCCATTCCCAAAATGTCAATACAAGCATTGTTCTTGTTAGTTTATCTAACTTAAAAACTATAAACTTATATCAATTTTCCTTCTATAAACTAAGTTTATCAATTAATGAAATGGGCATTGTACATTTTATCCTTTCGATTGTCCATCATTTCAAATTTATTCTTGAATCAGGTCATGGGAAATGTTGGTTTATAGGTACCAGGTAGGGTTGCTTGACCATGTTACCTCAGTTGAGCATTGATCCCGCCCAAGGTTGGGGCGTTACAAGCTTCGTATCATAACATAAGGTTTTAAAATGTCCTAGGATGCCTCGGAGTCGTGTCTAGTAGAGTCCTTATTATCAGTGTGAAATTGACCACATCTATAATGAGGAGGCTATTTTGACCTTTAGGAATGTCACACTTTTATGATATTCTATGTCGTGACGTAGAGCTCAAGGGAACAAACTAATTACCCCATAGTTTCTCCCTTTTTCAGATGAATAGTCCACAAGTTCAAGGTAGTGAAAATGGATTGACCCCGCCATTGTATCTCAGGAAAATTGCACAACTGTTCGTGGGGTTAATGGGTCGAGCATTGGGGGGATTGGAAGTGCTTTTCGCTAGGGGAAATGACCATGTTCCACGTCATGGTAATATCCCCACAACACCAAATCATGTGGTGCAAGTGTCTGAGAAAAGGAAGAAGATTGTTCGTACCAAAAAACTAGAGTGACCATTTTTTAAGAAACAGTACTTGGGCACGCTTGGATCACTGCCCATTCATTTTGAAGTTTTAGAGCCCATTCTCAGATTCTAATTCCACAGCTTCAAAAGGGGAGACATCTACCACCTTGAACATACCGGACCACTTCGATTTGAGTTTGCCCGGAAACAATTTCAGCCTTGAATTGAAGAGCAAAACCAAGTCACCTAACTTGAACTCCATTTTCAAGATCTTTTCGTCATGCACGAACTTCATCCTTTCTTAGTACACAACCGCGCTCTCATATGCATGGAAACGGAGTTTTTCCATTTCATTGAGTTGTGTTAACCTCAAATTTGCAGCTTCAGCCCAGTCCAGGTTCAACGTTTGTAGATCCATCATGGCTTTGTGTTCCAGCTCTATGAGTAGATAAAATGACTTGCCGAATACTAACCGGTAAGGAGAAGTGCCAATAGGGGTCTTATACGGTGTGTGGTATGCCCACAATGCATCATCTAGCATCCTTGACCAGTCAATCCTGTTTGCATTAACCGTTTTTGCTAGAATATTCATTATCTCCCAGTTGGAAACTTCAACTTGGCCACTTGACTAAGGATGATAAGGTGTGGCCACCTTATGCTTGACGCCATATTTCTCCAATAGCCCCGTGAAGACTTGTTAAAGACATAAGATACACCATCGCTACGAATGACTCTAGGAGTGCCAAACCATGTGAATATGTTTTCTTTAAAAATGCGGTCACACTCCATGCCTAATTGTTCGACAAGGAGATTGCTTCAACTCACTTGGACACATAGTCCACATCTACCAAGAGGTATTTCATACCATAAAATCTCACAAAGGGACCTATAAAATCGACCCCACACACATCAAAGATCTCGACTTCTATCACAAAGTGCATCCGCATCTCATGCCTCTTAGAGATTGATCCTTGCCTTTTACATTGGTCACTTGCCTTGACCATTTGATAGGCATCATGGTAAATCAACAACCAATAATAGCCACATTCAAGTATCTTCATCACCGTTCGATTTCCCCCTTGATGACCCCCAACCAGCGAGTCATGACATGCCTTTAGAATTGATATAATCTCATCTTCTTGAACACACCGCCTAATGATGTTATCAGCACAAATGCGGAACAAGAATTGTTCTTCCCAGTAGTATTGCCGACACTCTCTCAAAAACTTTCTCTTCTAATAAGCTTCCAATCCATCCGGAATGAGGTCGTTAACCATGTAGTTAGCAATATCAGCGTACCAAGGAGTAGATGAAGAAGACAATGCCAATATGTGTTCATCAGGAAATGCATCATTGATGTCAAGATTCTCCTTCAGCCTGTCGTCTTCTTCGAGCCTAGATAAATGAGTTGCCACTCTATTTTCCGTGCCTTTGCGATCCTTGACCTCAAAGTCAATTTCTTTCCATAAGAGGTCCCATCGGATTAGTCTTGGTTTCACATCTTTCTTCGCCACGAGATAGTGAAGAGCAGCATGATCAGTGTAAACCACTACTTTAGACCCCAACAAATAACCTCAAAATTTCTCAAAGGCATATACAATGGCAAGAACTTCTTGCTCTGTCACATTATAGTTCACTTGATTAGCATTGAGCATCTTGCTTGCATAATAGATGGGATGGAGAACCTTGTTATGGCTTTTGCCAAGCACTGCTCTAATAGCTACACCACTGGTGTCATACATGAGTTCAAATGGAAGTGACCAATTCGGTGTGACAATAATGGGTGTCGTGGTCAGCTTCTTTTTTAGTTCCTCAAATGCCTTAAGTCACTTTTCATCAAACACAAACTTGGCATTTCTTTCAAGCAGCTTGCACATGGGATTTTCAATTTCTGAGAAGTCCTTAATAAAACGCCGATAGAATCCGGCATGCCCCAAAAAGTTTCGGACACCTTTTACCGAGGTTGGTGGAGGAAGTTTGGAGATGATTACAAATTTTTCTCGTTCAACCTCTATGCCATGTTTTGAAATATTTTAGCCCAAGACAATGCCTTCATCCACCATTGAGTGGCATTTCTCCCAATTTAGTACAAGATTGGTTTCCTTACATCTCTTATGTACTTGTCTAAGATTGTCAAGACAATGCTAAAAAGAGTCACCTACCACCGAAAAGTCATCCATGAACACCTATAGGAAGTCTTCCACCATATCCGAAAATATAGACATCCTACACCTTTTGGAAGGTAGCCGGAGCATTGCACAATCCATACGGCATCCAGCTAAAAGCAAAAGTTCCATATGGGCTAGTGAATGTTGTCTTTTCTTGGTCCTCCAATGCTATGTTAATTTGGTTTTATACGGAATATCCATCATGGAAGCAATAGAATGACCTTCCCGCTAGTCGATCGAGCATTTGATCAATAAAAGGCATAGGGAAATGGTCTTTGCACGTGGCACTATTAAGCTTCCGCTAGTCCATGCACACTCTCCACCCAGTGACACTTCGTGGTGGGATGATCTCATTCTTTTCATTGTGGATGACTATCATGCCTCCCTTCTTCGGCACACATTGCACCGGCTCACCCAAAAACTATCTGCAATAGGGTGGACTACCCCGTCATCCAACCATTTGATTATCTCCTTCTTGACTACCTCTTGCATCGAAGGATTCAATCTTCTTTGGTGTTCAACAATCGGCTCGTTTCCCTCCTCCAATTGGATTTTATGCTCAGAAATTCCGGCGAGAATCCCTCGGATGTCTGGTATTGTCAATCCAATTGCTTGTCGCTATTCCCGCAAGACATCAACAATTTACCTACATGCACATCATCCAACGAGTAAAGTATCATTAGAGAGAAGAAATTTATACCTCAAATGCGATGGAAGTGGCTTGAGCTCAAGTTATGGTGGCTTAATGATGGAAGGCTTTGAGGGGCTGGCTCTATTCTCTAAGTCAAGAGAGATCTTCTTCGGAACATAAGTGTAGGACCCACGTTCCTCTAAAGCATTCACGGCTTCCACATACCCTTTCATGTCCTCACCATCAAAATTTACCAATATGGCCGCCAATGCCTCATGGAGGTACTCTTCCTCCATCTTCATGTCACTAGCATGCTCGACCTTATCAACAACATCTATGATCGAGATCCCTTCATACGCATTCGGCAACTTCAAACCCTTACTAGCTTCGAAGGTGACTTTCTCATCATTCACTCGGAACTTGATTTCATTTTGTTCTGAATCCATCAAAGCTCTTCTCGTGGCAAGGAATAGTCTCCCTAATATGATAGGAATTTCCTTATAAACCACATAATCAAGGATAACAAAGTCGGCCGGGAGAAGGAACTTCCCCACTTTCACTAGGACATCATCAACAATTCCCACAGGTCTCTTGATTGTACGGTCGGCCATTTAAAATCTCATACTCGTAGGTCTTGGCAAACCCAATCCCGCTTGTTTCTAAATAGCACGAGGCATAAAGTTGATGCTAGCCCCATTATCAAAGTTCCCTTGCAAAATCTCTCAACCTGATAGTACATGGTATGGTGAAGGCTCCCGGGTCTTTCTTTTTCTCGACGGTTGTCATAGCAATAATAGAACTAACCCGGTGAGCAATACTCACCACTTCATTATTGGTAGATCTCTTCTTGGTCATCAAGTCCTTTAACTATTTGGAAAAACCCGACATCTCTTGGAAAGCCTCTAAGAACGGGATGTTCACCGACAATTGCTTCAAAATAGCATAAAACTTCTCGAACATGCTATCATCTACCCTTCTCGAAAGCCATTGAGGGGATGGAGGAGTAGGTCGAGGAATTGGTGGAGGAGTTTTTGGGTTCTCCTTCACCTTTTCCCTTACCTCTTTGTGCCTTGCTTTTTGAAGTTTCACCTCTTGGGATGGATTCTCACTATTAACAAAAACCGGCACATCAACTCGTGCCTCAACTTCTTGCTCAAGATCATCTACTTCAACTACTTGTTCATTTTCATCTTGAAGTACTTTCCCGCTTCTAGTAGTAATAGCCATGCAATGAGAAGATGGACCATTTGCATTCCCCTTTGGGTTGGAAATTGTATTACTTGAAGAGTACCTTTGAGCTTTGGATTTTGTTCTCTTGACAAGTCTCGCATTTGCATCTCAAGCTTTTTATAGAGGCGGTATGTGACCCCACGATTTCGTACAAGTTCTTCATTGTAGAATCACCTCTCTCTTTATTTTGCAAGATCTTTTCAAGAATTCCTTCCAACTTGGATTCATTTGAAGGACTCTCCTTCTAATATTGCCCCTTCGGTGGAGCATAGGGGTTGGAACTCCGGTTGGCATAATTGTTATTGCTGTTGTTCTAATTACCTTGACTCGACCCACCTTGGTCATTGCGCCAATTTTGTTGGCCTTTCCCTTGCGTGGTTGGCCTCTATTTATATTGTTGGCGATATCCACCTTGAGAATTATGAACATTGTTGGGACTCTTGATTTCCCGTTGGTTCCATGTCTTCCACAACATTTACCTTCTTTGTTTGACATTTCGTGACCATCTTTTCAACACATCAATGTTTATGGCAAGCCCGACAATCAATTGGTCTCTCTATTGGGTTTCTTTGATCAGGTTGGTTAGAGAGGGAGTACCATAGGAAATTCCACCACTAGCATCTTCAGAGTTACATGTTGGATTGTGTTTGGCCATTTTGTCTAGAATCTATGTAATCCTAGTAAATGATTTGTCCATGAAAGATCCAAGTGCTGCATTTTTGGATATGGACAGGGACTTTGGGTCTAAACCCATGTAAAATTTCTCCATCAAAATAGTATCGGGAAAAGCATGGTTCGGTGACCTCACCAAGTACAACTTGAATCGATCCCACGCTTCTTGTAGGTGTTCTCCTGGTAGTTGTTTGAAGAAGAAAATTTTATCTCTAAACTCTGACTTTTGCTCTGTGGAAACCACTTGGACAAGGAAGCACGGACAAGTTCGGGCCAAGAAGTGATGGATTGAGGAGGTAGATTATGAATCCACTTTCTCACCTCTCCGGTCAGTGAATATTTTAACACCCGCAACCTCAAGGCATCATCTGTCACATTTTTCTGTTTATGCAAAGCGCATACGCCCAAAACATTCCTATGGTGTTGCATTGGATCATCATCGGTAGAGTTCGTGAATACTCCTTCTGCCTTACGCATTAGGATTAACCCGTGCTCTACTTTGAATGTGGCTGCTTCAACCCGTGGAGTGAGAATAGCCTTGGTGTCATCAATGTATTCCTCAATATCCGCAAATGGGTTCTCCTCTTAATCATAATCATCCATTTTCACCTAACACACCAAGCAAAGTGTGGTGGAACAAAAAAGATATAAAGTAAAGTGTACACTAGTTAATAATTTCAAAACTGTGTTCCCCGGCAATGGCTGTCACGCCCCAAAATTGAGGGACGAGACCGGTGCCTAACCGAATGAACCAGGTCAAGAGAACCTGATTTTCCTTTCCTATCCCACGCGTTACCCCGTGATTTCAGTATACATAATTCATGTGAAATAGACATTTATAACTTAAGCATAAACTTACGACTTGAATTCATTTCTACATTTTTTCATTTCCAGCATATGATACCAAATACTTACAAAATACATACAACATTTACAACGTGGACCACGATTCCGAACCGTACCATTACTTATCCAAAATACATATGTACACTACCCACATTGTGTCTATGGAGCCTATATGAATACTAGAAACATAACCTTACATGACGGCAACAAGGCCTCGGCTATACCTTACAATACACAATAAACTCAAAAGAATGTGGCATGAAACACACATAGCCCCGAGAGGAAGTGGGGCTCACCAATGCAGCTGACGGAATGGAGAGGAGGCACTACGGACTGTGGGCAGAATTCCCTACTATGGAACCACCTACGATCAACGCAAGAATGTAGCGCCCCCGCCAAAAGGGACGTCAGTACATTTGAATTCTACTAGTATGTATGAACAAACTTTACTCTAAGTAATATCAGCAATGCATAAATAAGAGACAGTAATAGAATTAGTAAGCATTGCACATAAAGAGAAACAATCAAAATCACAAGTTCCACAGATGTCCCTTTTTCCTTTCCAACAATCTCAGTTCAACCAATCACCCATACGATATAAAGTCACAACATACCATTGTCAAATCATGAGTCAAAATAAGACATTTCCACAATCAGTGTAGTATGACTGAATCAACCACAATTCCCGTTTATCATATCATTTCACAGCTCATAGCACTTAATCATATTCACATACTTCAATTCTCTACCAATCTTTCATACCAGCACATTAGGTTAATTAACCAACCTTACACATGGCAAAAAATTGACAAGTAAATCACATTTCCACAATTTCGAATAGAAAATACGTGAATTTCAGTACGCAACAAAGAGACAGTAATAGAACCAATCAATCAATGCACATGGCAAGAAACAACCAAAATCAACAAGTTTCACAATCTCTCCTTTTCCCTTTTCAACATCACCATATTCAAGAGTTTCCGAGATTTTCATTTCTATAGTGATAATGATCACATTCCATCCTTATTACCTAGGCTACCCTTATTACCTCGGCCACCCTTACCACCACAACCCATCATCCTTATTACTTCGTGTTTCGGCGTGCAACCCGACCCCGCCTGACAATTTAAATTCATAACAACAACCACAAACCATTACATCACAAGAATCATCATTTCAAGGAACACGAGTTCATATCAACAATTTGTTTATTTGGGCCCATGGCACCATAGTTCTGACCAAGCAGTAATTCATGTACACGGTGTTTCCATAATCGTTCAACTCATTTATATCATTTAACAATACCCTTTTTCATTACTTTCCACGCACATATTTTATCCATTATATACATTCCCACAGTTGGGCACATTAACATTGTTCCATTCATCAACACATACTTTCATATTTGATACCCTCGAGCATTTACGAGCTTTGCACATAATAAGATAGGCACATCAAAACACTTTTTACAATCTCATATAACACGGTAGTATGACAATCAACTAGGACAATCAGAGAATAGAATCTTACGTGTCAACACATTTGAACAATCAATTTCATATATTTTCAAACAAGGTACACATACCGTATGCTCCAACCAACAAGAGGATTCTATCTCAAATACATAACTCGAATCGGGATTTTTCCTTAATTTCTATCTCAAATCACCAGACCTTCTAGCACCTTCAATCTAATTCACAATGCGGCACATTTAAACTTAGAATGAATCATGAACATGTCTTGAACTCATTTGACCTTTCTATCAACCACTAGGTGTTCCCTTAGATTGCATTATCCCTTTTCAGTGAAGAATTACTCTAGTCTACTCTCTTTTACTAGATTATGGCAGATTTGAACATGCATGCAAGACTCTTAAACCATCCCCAAGAACTAACCTATGTGTGTTTCATTTCAACTAGAATCTGAGATTTAAGGGTAATGGGCTAGAAGATTACCTTTTATGGTGAAGAAATTTGTGTCCTACTTGATTAGTTCCAAGCTTGAGTGTTGAAGGAGGATCAATTTGATGAAATTGGGGACTTTCTATCATATTATCAGATGGTCGTTAAAAATGAGGGAGAATGGGTTTTATATGGGTCTGGGGTCAGGTTATAAAGATAGAAAAATGGATAGTCCAACATTTTGGACCTGGCTTTTTCCAGGGTTTATCTACCTAAATCCTGGTCTAGCCTGGCTTTACCCGGGGTTTATCTACCTAAAGCCTGGTCTGGCCTGGCTTTACCCGGGCTTTATCTACCTAAATCCTGGTCTGGCCTGGCTTTATCTACCTAAAGCCTGGTCTAGCTGCGACGAAAAATTTTCAACTCCGCAGTGCATCATTAAATTAGAAAACTCTGGAAGTACAATGTATTACCTACCTTGACACCACAAAACCTTAAATTACATAGCGAATTTTTTTTTTCGGGGCCCTACATTCTCCCCCGCTTAGGATCATTCGTCCCCGAATGAGGATCAAGGATTCACTAAGTTTTGAATATAATATATGCCAACCCTCAAATTTAACCAACTCCCAAATTTTATTATTTTTTTTCGCCTGAAAGTTTTGTCGGAGTTTCCTTTGTAAATAGGCCTATCCACCTATCAGAGAGCCCCCGAAACATATTTCAACGAATTCCACATAATTCAGTTACTTCAAAAAATTTCACATAATTCAGTTACTTCAACGAATTCCACATAATTCAGTTAATTCAACTATTTCCACATAATTTAGTTACTTCAACGAATTCAACATAATTCAGTTACTTCAACAAATTCCAACATAATTCAATTAACAAAACAACATACAAATGTAGTACAAATTAAGGATTCATAAGACAACGGGGGATTAGGGGAGTGGGGTGGCTCTACACAATATGACATGTAATGCAATTATTTAGAGGTAATCACCTTCATAAACGACTACATGACTTATCCAAACAAATGGGGGTATTCCTTTTTCATTTTATTCTCCGCTTCCCATGTGGCTTCCTCGACTTAGAAGCTTCGCCATAACACATTCACGGAAACAATCCCAACCCCTGAACTTATCTAACAAATATGACATCTAGATACCTCACATAAGCTAACTATCCATTAACTTTACCTTCAATAACTTCAACCGGGATGACACACAAAGGATCTCCAACTACCTTCTTAGACGTAAACATATGAAAACACAAAATATATGAGGAAAAGCTCTGAGGAAACATCATACTCCTAGTGCAGCCTAGTGGGAAATGCGCTTATGTACCCATCTATTATCAATTCACATAACATCTCCAGGGGGAAAGTATTAAGAATAACCTGTTCACCCTCCTAAATTATAAATCTCTACGCGAACACCAAAACTAAACCTGTGGTGACCTTTAACGATTCCTCTAGGATGTGCTATCATATATCGACCATAAAATTACCTATGGAATATGTGTGATTGACAGGGTGATGCTTCCTCTTTGACACGTTTGAACCTTCAATACCAAATAGATCTAATACAATGAGGAACAACGCAGTTCAAGATTGGGCTGGAATTATTCAGGAATCCATTAATGTCCTAAGCAAAGTCTTTCATGAGTTTATATGCTAAGAAACGTGAAGATTATTACTAACAATGCTGACGTCGTTAACCATTGCGACGACATTAATTATTAGAAAAATGAAGCATAGAGGTAACTAGCACGCATTGGTAAGGTGGGAACCATGTATGTGATCCCGATATCTAAAAGAAGTGGGTCTTCCTAGACATGAGACACACGAGAGGCATGATCGGGAGGATGAATATGCTAGCATTAGATATCCTTAGGAGGCTACGAGTTATGCATGGGATAGTAACAATTGATCCTCTCCACACCTGTCCTGCCCGACGATAGTAAGCTCTATGGAAGAGCGGTCCACTACGTCAAACCGGTTATCTCCTTGAGTGTAAGGAAAATAAGTTTAGCTCAAAATGGAAAGATTCTGAAACAGGGTTGTGATAGAGACTTCAAAAGAATCACATGAAGTTGAATTACACTCCTAACATTAACTGACACAAGGGATCTATTCCACATGCGCATGAGGGTGAAAATAAAATTCAAACACCTATGATATTATCATCATCCAAACAGCTTAACCTTTCCCGATGATTGACCCGATATGAGGTAACTAAAGATATGACAACTTGTCTTCTGAAATAGAATGCTTATGGTATGTGCAGAAACCTGGAAGCATCTAATCTCAACCTTCTACGAGTGAAACCATATAGCTAGAACATCTTAATATGGGGATCAAATCTTGTATTAGCTAGAACGTCAGTACATTTGAATTCTACTAGTATGTATGAACAAACTTTACTCTAAGTAAGACCAGCAATGCATAGATAAGAGACAGTAATAGAATTAGTAAGCATTGCACATAAAGAGAAACAATCAAAATCACAAGTTCCACAGATTTCACTTTTTCCTTTCCAACAATCTCAGTTCAACCAATCACCCATACGATATAAAGTCACAACATACCATTGTCAAATCATGAGTCAAAATAAGACATTTCCACAATCAGTGTATTATGACTGAATCAACCACAATTCCCGTTTATCATATCATTTGACAGCTCATAGCACTTAATCATATTCACATACTTCAATTCTCTACCAATCTTTCATACCAGCACATTAGGTTAATTAACCAACCTTACACATGGCAAAAAATTGACAAGTAAATCACATTTCCACAATTTCGAATAGAAAATACGTGAATTTCAGTATGCAACAAAGAGACAATAATAAAAACAATCAATCAATGCACGTGAAAAGAAACAACCAAAATCAACAAGTTTCACAATCTCTCCTTTTCCCCTTTCAACATCACCATATTCAAGAATTTCCTAGATTTTCATTTCGATAGTGATAATGATCACATTACATACTTATTACCTCGACCACCGTTATTACCTCGGCCACCCTTATCACCACAACCCATCATCCTTGTTACTTCGTGTTGCGGCACGCAACCCGACCCCGTCTGACAATTTAAATTCATAACAACCAAAAACCATTACATCACAAGAATCATCATTTCAAGGAACACAAGTTCATATCATCAATTCAATTATTTGGGCCCTTGGCACCATAGTTCTCACCAAGTATTAATTCATGTACACTGTGTTGCCATAATCGTTCAGCTCATTTACATAATTTCACAATACCCTATTTCATTACACTCCACGCACAGCTTTTAGCCATTATATACATTCGCACACTTGAGCATATTAAAATTCTTTCATTCATCAACACATACTTTCATATTGATACCCTCGAGCATTTACGAGCTTTGCACATAATAAGATAGGCACATCAAAACACTTTTCACAATCTCATATAGCACGGTAGTGTGACAATCAACTAGGACAATCAGAGAATAGAATCTTACGTCTCAACACATTTGAACAATCAATTCACATATTTTCAAACAAGGTACACATACCGTATGCTCGGACCCAAAAAGTGCATTCTACAAAGGTTAAAAATTAGCCATACATACCTCGAATCGGGATTTTTCCTTGATTTCTATCTCAAATCACCGGACCTTCTAGCACCTTCAATATAATTCACAATGCGGCACATTTAAACTTAGAATTAGGAATCATGAACATGTCTTGAACTCATTTGACCTTTCTATCAAGCACTAGGTGTTCCCTTAGATTGCATGATCCCTTTTCAGTGAAGGATTACTCTAATCTACTCTTTTTTACTAGATTATGGCAGATTTGATACATGCATGCAAGACTCTTGACCCCATCTCCAAGAACTAACCTATGTGTGTTTCATTTCAACTATATTCTTAGAATTAAGGGTAATGGGTTTGAAGCTTACCTCTTATGGTGAATAAATTTGTGTCCTACTTGATTAGTTCAAAGCTTGAGTGATGAAGGAGGATCAATTTGATGAAGTTGGGGACTTTCTATCTCTAGAACTCACTCTTTCTTCTCTCCATATTATCAGATAGTCGTTAAAAATGAGGGAGAATGGGTTTTATATGGGTCTGGGGACGAGTTATAAAGATAGAAAAATGGATAGTCCAACATTTCGGACCTGCCTTTATCCAGGGTTTATCTCCCTAAAGCCTGGTCTAGCCTGGCTTTACCCGAGCTTTATCTACTCAAAGCCTGGTCTGGCCTGGCTTTACCCGGGCATTATCTACCTAAAGCCTTGTCAGGCCTGGCTTTATCCAGGCTTTATCTACCTAAAGCCTGGTCTGGTCTGGCTTTATCCAGACTTTATCTACCTAAAGCCTGGTGTAGCTGCGATGAAAAATTTTAAACTCCTCAGCGCATCGTTAAATCCCAAAACTCTGGAAGTACAATGTATTACCTACCTTGACACCACAAAACCTTAAATTACAAAGTGTGGTTTTTTTTTTCGGGGCCCTACAACGACGCCAAAATTTGATACGCTCAAATTACACCTTAAAATAGTGTAAAGTGATCGATGTCAAATATAGTAACCCAACTAGGTTGGGGTCGAATCCCATAGGGAATAGGCGTGAAAAGTGTACTTGAGTAGTGTGAAGCTTAAATTAAATCGTATTTCTATTTTGTCAGAGTAACAAGATTATTGTAATTGATTGTATGATAATTGAGTGAACTAGTAACAAATATGATTGTATAAGATTTTAATTAATTTGGTAAACTAACGAAGGTTGTGTCCCCTTTAATGAAATGTAATGCTATCGGCGATAATATGATATATTTCTAATGGAAGGTCCTTTTTTATATGCAAATGATTTCTAAATGACAACCCAATATTGTCCAATAATTGTGTAGTATTTCCTCTTTAATAGTTTTCCAACTATAAAGGAGTTACAATTAAGAATAATAAATTTATTCCAAATAAAAATACACTTATTCCTAAGCGATTCTATTAAACAAGGTTTAAATCCTCGAGTTTTTGATATTTACTTCTACCAAACCCTAACCCACTTTTCCAAGTAAAGAAAGAGTATAATGGCACTTGTTAATGTTTGCAACCACCAACAATAAATGAAGAATGAGAAATAAATATATATCAACTAACCATTATATATATATATATATATATATATATATATATATATATATTCAATGGTAAACAGCCATTAACATTACAAACCTTAGTATTTGAAACTAGCCATACATGCTAAAATACAAAAAGAAGAGAATATTAAATGTCATAGTGCTTACAAAACTGCAAGATTCTTAACTCTCGAATATTCAAAAGATAGGAATATTCAATGCTTGGAATGTAGCTCCTTTTTCAGACAAGGAGCCCCCATAAAACCCTAATAAATCTATTTATAGTGGGATAAAAATCGAGGCCAATTTTGGACAAAAATACCCTTCCATGTCAATTATGGGACCGCTTATCTGTCGCATAACAAACATGCGGTTCGCATTCTCTTAAGTTTCATCGCATCTGCGCAACCCTACGTTCCAGGAAGTCGTCGCATTTTGATTATGCGGTCCGCATTGTTGATATGCGACCGCATATTTCCATCGTATTCTTGATCCCAACAACTTGTCCTGGAGGTTTGCGATCCATTATGCGACCCACAAACTTGTTATGCGATTGCATAATGGACCCTTTTTCCTTCGCTTGAATTGGCCAAACAATCTGTGGTGAGTTGTGGTTTCCTTGACCATTATGCGGTCCGCATGTTAAGTTTTTCGTCTGCATGTTCAGTTTGCGGTCTGCATTTAGTCTTCTTCTTGCCCTTTTGCGGCTTTTTGATTTCATTTTCATGTTTTTGGGTCCTCAAGCCGCATGCACTGCAAAACATCAAAATTACATAAGCATAACAGACAATTGCGTTTAAAACGAGTTAAAATTGAAGCAATTGGTAATAAATGTGCCGAAATTCTCCAGCGTATCAAGCATCGATCAGATGGTCGATGTTAGGCAGTGGGAAGGAATCTTTAGGGCATGATTTGTTCAAATCTTTATAGTCTACACACATTCTAAGTGTATTTCCCTTTTTAAGGACTACCACAACGTTAGTTACCCATTCGGGATATTTTACTTCCCTAATGGATCCTATTTTGAGAAGTTTGGTTACCTCGTGTTTGATGAAGGCATGTTTCATCTCGGACTGAGATCTCCTCTTTTTCTTCACCGGTTTAAATCTGGGATCGACACTTAGTCCATGGGTTGTTATCTCCGATGGGATCCCTATCATAGCTATGTGGGACCAACCAAAACAATCAATGTTATCAATAAGGAATTGAATGAGTTTTTCCCTGAGTTCGGGTTTTAATCCCGTTCCCTGGTATACCTTTTGTTCCCCCAAGTGCTTAACCAATACCACCTGCTCGAGCTCCTTGATAGTGGACTTCGTCGCATATGATTCCTCGGGGGTGACGAAGGCTCGAGGGGTAAGGAAATATTCTTCATCCTTAATCACCTGATCCTCGACAGCTGTTCCTTAGGCTCAGCCGAGGGCACGGGCTGTGATTGCTATTTGGCTACCTGTTTTTCCTTCGACTTTTTCGATGTGGATGATGTCGATATTGGTGGCAAGTCGTGCACTGCGAACGCCTCTTTGGCTGCATGTTAATCTCCATATATTGTTTTCACGCCATCCTTTGTTGGGAACTTCATAATTTGATGAAGGGTTGATGGCACTGCCCTCATGCTATGGATCCATGGCCTTCCAAGTAGAGCATTATACCTCATGTCACCTTGGAATTTGGTGTCTTCTATCGTTCCGGCCACGTTTACATGGAGGATGATTTCTCTCTTCGTTGTTTCACTCGCCATGTTGAATCCATTCAAGACTCGAGAGACGGGTATGATTTGGTCGAGCAGCTTGAGCTGCTCCACGACCCTTGATCTGATTATATTTGCTGAGCTACTTGGATCCACGAGAACACGCTTAACTTGAAATTTATTTAAAATGATAGACATTATCAGTGCATCGTTGTGAGGCTGAGATAAGGCCTCGATGTCTACCTCATTGAATGTAAGAGTATCCTCGGGCATATAGTCCCGATTCCATTTCTCCCTTGTGATAGATACATTGGTACGTTTTAATATGGGCCCCCGTGGGACGTCGACTCTACCGATGATCATGTGAATTACATGTTTGGGCTCTTCCATTTAATATTTCCTATTTACATCTCTTTCTTGGAAATTGTTTCTGGCTCGGTTGCTGAGAAATTCTCGAAGGTGCCCTTCATTGAAAAATCGGGCTACCTCTTCTCTAAGCTGCGTACAGTCCTCTGTCCTATGACCGTGAGTACCATCATACTTACACATTAAGTTAGGGTTCCTCTGAGAAGGATCGATTTATATGGGCTTGATCGATCTGGTGTCTCCAATTTTGCCAATGGCTAAAACAATCCTTGAGGCATCGACGCTGAAGTTGTATTCTGATAATCGGTGTGCCTTTGCCGGCCCCGAGTGCCTAGCGAACTCCGTCTTACTCATTAGTCCCCGAGAATTCTGACCTCGATCTGCTCTTGGATCATTTCGAGGTATGTTACGCCTCGAAGTGTTCCTTCTGTCTTCAATGTATGGATGATATATTTCCTTGTTAGTCCTAGGCTCCATGTCTTCATCTCTTAACTCATTTGCTAGTAACCTTCTTGGATAAACTGAGCCCAAGGGGGGTCCAAACTGATCTTCCTCGACCCTAATTTTTTACTGGTACCTGTTGTGCACATCCGCCCATGTTATGGCGAGATACTCGATCAAGTTCCGCTTCAGCTGCCACGAAGCTATTGAACTTTCTTCATTTAGCCCCTGAGTGAAGGCTTGTACGGCCCAGTCATCAGAGACTGGTGGTAAGCGGTGGCACACTGATCCCTGAAGCTATTGTATTGTTTTCTCTATGGAATATGAGGCCGCCGTTTCCATGTAATAGTGTGTTTGCTGCGTTAGACATATTTTAATTCTGAAATCGAAGAATCTTGGACAACAAAAAGTGAAGATTAACGTGTGTTATCAGAAAACTAGCACTAAAATAATCACTATTATCTTTAGCCCCGCGGTAGGCGCCAAACTGTTTACCTATAAAATAAAGGTAACAATTATATTGGATTTGTGGTTCTAAAATTAAGTGATTTATTCCAATACTAGTACATAGACAAGAAATATTAAGTGTAAATGAGAAGAAATGATGAACCAAACCAGTGTTCTCGAAGGAATAGGGACCTCGAGCTCGATAGCCTCGGGGGTCTCGAGGTTAGTTAAAAGCAATAAAGTATGAACAATAAAGAGCAATAAAGTTGAAGAATAATTGTTGAGCACAGTAAACGAGAAAAGCATAATAGAATGTTCTATTACGGTGAATGATGTCCCTTTACAAATAATTTGGGTCCCCTTTATTGAGGGAAAAATCCTAATATGGTACATTTCTAATTATGACAAAGACTTCTATGGGTACAGCTGTACAACAACCTAGTATGGACTTTTACTAGCTCATACAAATCTTGTCCCGCAATTTACGCCCTGATCTACGTGCCCTTGAGATATTCCCACTCTTTCTTGAGTGTCATCGAAATTGTACTTCATGAGGGCATGAGTAGTTGTATTAGGACTTATGTGAACCGTCCATTTTGGATTTTAGTTTAGTCGAAAATGACTGGAAGGAACAATTCACAGCTAGAAGCTTTAAATCTGGAAGGTTTGACCAAGTTTTGACTATTAAGTAACTGACCTCTGATTGGATTTCTGATGGTCTCGTTAGCTCCGCTGGGTGATTTTGGACTTTGGAGCGCATCCGGAATGTGATTTGGAGGTCCATGGTAGAATTAGACTTGAATTGGCGAATGTCGGAAATTTGGTGATTTTGGGTCGGGAGTGCAAAATTGATATCAGGTTCGGAATGGAATTCCGGAAGTTGGAGTACGTTCGTAGTGTCATTTGTGACGTGTGTGTATAATTTGAGGTCATTTGGACATGGTTTGGTAGGTTTCGGCGTCGATGGCGGAATTTCAAATTTAGAAGTTCTTTGGCTTGAATCCGAGGGTAATTTGGTATTTTGATGTTGTTTTGAGTGATTCAAAAGTTTGCCTAAGTTTGTATGTGGATATATGACTTGTTGGTATTATTGGTTGAGGTTCTGAGGGCCTCGGGTGAGTTTCGAGTGGTTATTTGATCGATTTTGGACTTGGGAGATGGCTAATTCTGCTGATGTTTGAGGCTGCTAGTGTTTTCCGCACATGCGGATGGGGAGCCGCAGGTGCGAGGTAGCCGGTTCATATTTGTGAGTCGCATATGCGGGTTTAGAGGACCTGAGTTGGGTCTGCAGGAGCGTAAGATTAGTCGCATCTGCGAGCCCGCAGGTGCGAGACCTGGGCGCATATGTGTAAGAAGATGCTTGGCCGATCCCGCAGAAGCGGAGTGGAGACGCGCAGGTGCGCGCCCTCAGCTGTGGAACCTGGGGTGCAGGTGCGGAGTTTTAGGACTTAAGTGGTTCTCGCAGGTGCTAGGAGCGGATATCTGGAAGTAGGTGTGAAAGCCTTGGGTAGAAAGAATAAAAAGAACACTTCGCGAATTTTGGTCCATTTCCTTCATTTTCAAGTCGGTTTTGGATCTTTTCGAGTGATTTTTTAAGGGATATTCAAGGGTTTTTCATTGAGTTATGTTGTTTGAGCTCTAATACTCCTATCTATGGTGTTTTCCCATTGTTTTATCAATTAATTATTAGAAATTAGGGGTGAAAATGAGGGGTTAGGGCTTGGAATTTTTGAGAGTTTGACGTGGGGATTTGAGTGATCAGACGGTGTCGGATTTTGATAAATTTCATATGCATGGACTCGTGAGTGAATGGGCTTCAATATTTTGTAACTTCTGTTGAATTTCGAGACGTGGGCCCGGGGTGCCAGATTTGAGCCAATTTCGGGTTTGGGGTCTAATTTGGTAGTTTTTCTTGTGGAATCAATTCCATTAGCATATATTGATGGTATTTTGCTTGTTGTGAATAGATTCGGAGCATTTGGAGGCTGAGTCGAGGGGCAAGATCATCACGGAGTAGAGATTTGATCGGTTTGAGGTAAGTAACGATTGTCAATCTAGTCCTGAGGATATGAAACTCTGAATTTTATGTCATGTGACTATTTTGAGGTGACGCACATGCTAGGTGACGGTGTGTGGGAGAACACCTATGGGGATTGTGATTTGGTCCGTCCCGTAGCAACTTTAAAGTTGCATATTTTGTTGAAACTATATGATACTTATGTGTTTTAGAAAGAATTTCATTAAATTGGGTTGAATGACATGTTTAGGCATATTTCCAGTGCTTTGACCCTTATAGGTATTTTCTTTCTATTCTCTCATTGTTTTTATTGAAAAATCTATATTTAGACATGTTATACATATTTAATGCATAGATCAGCCTATTTTACTCTATTTTGATGCATTATGAAAATATTGTTTGGCTGAGTACTTTGATTTCTGAAAGCCCGAGGGGCTGGAGATGTTTATGACTGCATGAGGCCGAGGGCCTGATTTGTGAGGATATTTTGGGATTGGGCTGCATGCCGCAGCATGTTTGATATGGGCCGAGGGCCTCATTGATGTATGCCATGATTTTTCTTGATATAGCGTATAGGCTGAAGGAGCCCCTCCGGAGTATGTACACACCCCTAGTGAGCGCAGGTACCTACTGAGTGTGAGCGCCAAGTGCCGAGAGCTAAGTGACTGGGAGGCATGAGTGATGGTGAGGTTTGCCCGAGGGGCTGTATACAGGTGACTGTGAGGTTTGCCCGAGGGGCTGTATATGAGTGATGTTTTGCCCGAGGGGCTGATTATGATTTCATCCTTTGTGCTCACATTTATATTGAGCTTTTATTAAAAACTTTTGAAATATATTTTAAATAATTTTATTGGAACTGGATTTAAACGAGCTGACTTGAATTGAACTCTGGTTTTAAAAGCATGTCGTATTTTACTGAGGTTTTTTTTATATGAAATTCACTTGCATTATTGCTCGTCAATACTTCCCAGTATTTATTTACTGTTGTTACTTACTGAGTTGGAAACTCATGTTACTCCTCCCTGCACCTTGTGTTCAAATCTAAGCGTTTTCTGGACACGGTAGAGGCTGTTAATTATTCATTACGCAGATTCTAGGAGTTAGCAAGGTAGTTGACTGGCGATTGCAACCCTGCTTTCGTTCTTCCTTATCTTCCCTTACTTGATTAACCCCAGACTATGTTAGTCTTGATATTACAGACAGTTGTAGTAGTTGCTCACGACTAGTGACACCCTGATGTCGGGCTTTTAATTTCCGCACTTATGTTTTGATTTGAACTCCTTCATGAAGGTTTTATATTGAATAGCTTTAAAAATTATATTAGAAATGAAAACTCGGTTAATTTTTGGTAATGTGTCGGATTTCCTAGTTCCACGATAGGCGCCATCATGATAGGGTTAGTTTTGGGTCGTGAAAGATTGGTATCACAGCCTAGGTTACATAGGTCTCACGAGTCATGGGCAAGTGTCTAGTAGAGTCTTGTAGATCGGTATAATGACGTCCATACCTATCTTCGAGAGGCTACAGGACATTTAGGATATACTTTCCGTCTTTCTTTCTTTATCGTGCGACATTGATTCAGCTTGAGGCGTAACTGTTTGAATTCCTTCCATGCATTCCTATGCGCACATGAGCGCTCGATATCAGTTGTGCATCTATGGATTTTGATTTTAAGGGTTTGGGTCTGAGATGTTATGTTCGCATGTTGAAGGTGGGCCATTACGGAGGACTTTTGACCGGGTTTTGTTTGTGGCTGGGGTACTAAAATTTTGGTTTGTGTGATCACGTGCAATTAGGGATTATATGTCCGTTTGTGTCCTTATTGGTGGTATTTGTGACTAGATGGCTATGTTGATGTGTTTAGATTGTTCGAATGGGACCAGAACAGTTCGGTGGAAAAGCAGCAGGGACTATTGGGTGTTTGACTTCTGTATGGATTTGGCGTATGGCCTCGAGTTATGTGGTGTTGTATGACCTCTCATGTAGTTTAGTTGTGGAGTGAAGTAGATCTTTGTGTTATGCTATGAGTTCAGACTCAGGGAGATAAGTGATTGCGTAATCGTTATGATTATGGAGGAGTATAGAGGGATAACAGTTTGAAGCTAAGCATGCACAGTTATCTCCTGTGAGGTGTCCTGAGGTGGTGTGATCCTTAGGTTGTTTTGTAGCGAGTTCTCTTTTACCAGTGAATGATATATGTTGCAATTTGAGTTTAGATCGCTTCTGGAAGTTGGCCTGACTATGGCAATGGAGAATGCGAGATTTGTAGATAATTTGAAGTATTAGATGGCTTGCGTTGCAGGAGCTCAAGAAGGATTTGTAAATTTTGTTCGGGTTTCGAGGTGCGAGCCCGGGGAGTTGACTTTTGTTGACTTTTTTCAAATTGTATAAGTATCGTATATTTGTTAATTGAAATTGTTTTCTCTTGCATTGTTTGATGTATTTAAGTCATTTTTGTCTAGATTGAGCCTAGCGTTGGTGAATTGGTAATGGAAAAGCTAAATTGAGTATTGAATTTGCCGAATTGAGGTAAGTATCTTGTCTAACTTTGTGTGGGGGAAACCACCCCTTGGGAATTGAGTCAATTATGCTATCTTGATATGTGAAAGCCGTGTACGCAAAGTGACGAGTGGATACATAGTTCATATGTGGTATTGACAAGTTAGATCACCTAGTCTCTTTCCATGCTTTTGAGTAAATTGTCATAAAATGTGGTATCTCTTTGTTACACTAGTCTCATATGCTCTATATGAAGTTTTTAGTCCTTATTTGCCTCTTATTTATTATTGGGCCTCTACATTCCTTGGTCGTTGTGATTTCCTTCATTATTACCTTGGTACCTCTTAACTATTGAGTTATTCTATGGTTACGTGCTTATCTGTTGTGAGTCCACGTTTTTGTGAATACATGTGTAGTTATCACGTGCCTTACATGTCTTGTTTCCTTGTAAAGGTTATTGTATTACTTTGATTGTTTCTTGGTTCCCTTGTTGCCGTGTACTCATACTTTTCGTTGTATAATTTCTTGTAATTGAGTTGTTGAATTGTTGTTGATTGATTTATATTATAATATGATTGGATCGGGTTGCATGCGCAACAGGAGGAGTAAGGGTGGATTGATATGGAGTAATAAGGGTGAATTATCTTATTGATATTGATATATGGTGGGATCGGGTTGCGCGCCGCAACTAATATATATATATATATATCACGACCCCAAATCCTAAACCGGCCGTGATGGCACCTATCGTGGAACTAGGCTAGCCAATAATCACATATTTACAGTTTCTTTTTCCAAATTTCGAACTCATTTTCAACATTTCATAAACGTATATAAAATAATGAATTTTTTAAGCAAAACAAACAGCTAAACAGTCTGCATCCGTCCCCAAGATCCGGAGCCAACATGTCATGAGCATCTAAGAATAATACCAAAATTCAACTATCATAATACAAAATCTCGGAATGAAGAACTAAGTACAAAATAATAAAGGGAAACAAAGATGTTGTGGACGCTGAACAGCTACCTCTATGTCCCGACTTCGGCTCCGCACGGAACTAGATGACTAACGCTTGGTACCAGCACCTGTATCTGCACACAGGTGTGCAGGGAGTAATGTGAGTACGCCAAATCAGTAGTAATGAAAATAAATGAAGTCTAAGTAGTAAGAAACACATGAGATCAAATCATCAGTTCACAATAAGCACAACCTGTCTTTCCAACAGCGAATATATATATATATATGAAATCAAGATACTTTAAAAGCCAACTTCATTAAAATCCTTTGAAAAATGTGTTTTCCAACAATTTCCGAAATAAAATACCCGAAGAGTTTAGTATAAAATGAAATAGTTCAAATAGCCCCTCGGGCCAAAACATGAATCATAAATCGCCCCTTGGGACAAACATCACTCAGCATACCTCACAATCACTCAGTATCAGCCCCTCGGGCAACCTCACTGTCACTCAAACCTCCCAATCACTCGTCACTCGGCACTCGGCACTTGCACTCAGTACGTACCTGCGCTCACTGGGGGTGTGTACAGACTCCGGAGGGGCTCTTTCAGCCCAAGCGCTAATATCAAGCCACCTCGTGGCATATCATATCCTCACAGTCAGGCCCTCGTCTTCACTCAGTCGGAAACCCTCAGTAAGCCCCTCGGGCTATTAGTAAAACGGTGTACTCGACCCAAAACATCATTTTATAACTCAAATAGTGTAAATAAGGCTATGTTTCGAAAACAGTTAAGCATAATAAGACTGACTGTAAATCGTAAGTCAACACAGTGAGGAAATAGCAGCAAAAAGTCCCCAAGGGGTCTAAACAAGTCGGCGCAAGGCCCCAAACATGGCTTACAACCCAAATATAGCAATAGTTTCAGAAATAAATTTAACATATGATTTAGAGTAAAATATGCAACTCAATAGTTGTCGCGGAAAGAACCAAATCGAAATCCAAATCAGTGCACGCTACAAAGTCATCATCCGGCATGTGCGCCACTCCAAAACTAGTGAGAAAATACGAAGTTCGGGGTTTCATACCCTCAGGAGAACATTTATAGTCATTACTTACCTCAGCCCGGCCCAAATACTAATTTGCGATGCTCTTGCCTCTTTAATCGGCTCCCGATTTCTCCAGATCTAACCAAAACAAGATTAACATCATCAATATATGCTAAAGAACAAGGTCCAATCGAAAGTTATCAATTTTAGGCACAATTCCGGAAATTGGCCAAACCCGAGCCCCGGGCCCACGTCTCGAAATTCAATAAAAATCACCAAACTAGAATCCTCATTCCCCCACGAGTCTTCCCATACCAAATTTACAAAAATTTGACCTCAATTGCCGACTGAAATAATCAAAATAATTCCCAATTCTTCCTCCAATTTTCCCCAAATTTCTACTTTAATTCCTCAAATTACATGGTAAAAATCAAGGCTAAATCATGAAATAAACCCAAATGTGATTGAAGAACGCTTACCTCAAGAACTTCACTGAAAATCTCCTCCAAATCCTACTTCTCCCGAGCTCTCTAGTGTTCTTCTGAGTTATGGCCAAAAACCCCCGTTCTTGACACTTAAACTTTCTGCCCAACCTTTTCGTTAATCGCGATCGCGGAAATTGCCTCGCCATCGTGAAGAAAAAAATTGGACTGGCCCCTAACTTACCTTATGCAATCGCAGTAACACACACGCGGTCACGGATTACAAGCACCCAAAGCAACGTAATCGCGACCCTTACTACGCGACCCCGTAGAGAAATTCCTTCCCCTCACGACTACTCCAAATCCTTCTTCGAGATCAGGACCTCAACCACACGATCGCGGTAGCCAACTGGACAGGCCCTCGCAATCGCAGACCAAAAATGGCGATGCATAGAATAAATATCCCAGCTGCCCTCAATAGATCTACGCGATTGCGTCCCCACTCTTGCGATCGTGCAGAAGGACCAGCAACAGAAATTGCATTCGGAACAACAGTCTCATTAAAGCCAAACACACTCCGATAACCACCCGAAACTCACCCGGGGCCCTAGGGACCTCAACAAATTATTCCAACATACCCCATAACCTAATTCAAACTTAGTCGAGCCTTCGAAACACCAAAAACAACGCAAAAAACCCAAAATCCCATCAAATTCAAGCCTATGAACTTTGAAATTTCTAAATTTTGCCAAAGATGGCGAAACCATCCAATACGCGTCCGATTGACCTGAAATTTTGCAAACATATCCAAAATGACACTACGAACTTGTTCCAACATCCGGAATTCCATTTCGACCTAGATAGCCTATTTTCTACTGCCGACAGGAAATCACCAAAAACTGACTTTCGCCAATTCAAGCCTAATTCTACACCGCACATCAAAACTACATTCTGAACACATTCCTAAATCCCAAATCACCTAACGAAGCTATCCGAACCATAAAATCTACATTCCGAGGTTGTTTACCAATAAGTCAACTCCCAGTTGAATTTTTCAACTATTAAGCCAATTTAAGAGACAAAGTGTCTCAGTTCTCACCACGACCACTCCGAACCCGAACCAACTGACCCAACACAACATAAATAGGCTAATCAACATATGATAAAACCCAAATGTGATTGAAGAACATCCTCCCCATCTTAAACAAACGTTCGTCCTCGAACAGGCCTAGAAACATACCTGGAGTCTTAAATAAATGAGGTTATCTGCTCCGCATCTCCCACTCGATCTCCCAGGTGGAACCTCCACCGGCTATCCTCTCCGCTGGACCTTCAGTGAAGCTTTATCCTTAGACCTTAGCTTTCTTACCTGACGACCTATTATAGCCAGTGGCTCTACCTCATATGACATATCACCCTCGAGCTGAACCGTGCTGAAGTCCAAAACATGAGATGGGTCACCAAAATACATCCGGAGCATCAAAATAACGTCGGATGAATACTCGATAAGGTGGGAGGAAAGGAAAATCCATAAGCCAACTCCCCAATCCTCTGAAGCACCTCTAATGGCCCAATGAACCGGGGACTCAGCTTTCCCCTCTTCTCAAACCTCATAAGACCCTTCACGGGTGACACCTTCAGCAGCACCTTCTCCCCAACCATGAAAAACACATCTCGGACCTTCTTATCCGCATAACTCTTCTGTATATACTGCACATTGCGAAGCTGCTCCTGAATCAACTTCACCTTACCCGACGCATCCTGAACCAAGTATGTGCTTAATAGCCTAGCCTCGCCCGGCTCAAACCAACCAACCGGAGATCTGCATCTCCTACCATATAAAGCCTCATACGGAGCCATCTGGATACTCGACTGATAACTTTTATTATATGCAAACTCCACGAGTGGCAGAAACTGGTCCCATGAACCCCCAAACTAAATGACATAGGCACGTAACATATCCTCCAAAATATGAATAGTACGCTCCGACTTCCCGTCGATCTGAGGATGAAACGTTGGGCTCAACTCGAATTGAGTACCTAACTCCCGCTTCACGGCCCTCCAAAAATGAGATGTGAACTGAGTACCTCTATCATAAATGATAGAAACTGGAACCCTATGCAATCAGACAATCTCCCTTATGTAAATCTCAGCTAACTACTCCGAAGAATAAGTAGTACTGACACGAATGAAGTGCGCGGACTTGGTAAACCGATCCAAAATAACCCTTATAACATCAAACCTCCTCGAAGACCGTGGAAGCCCAACTACCAAGTTCATGGTGATTTTCTCCCACTTCCACTCCATAATATCTCATGTCTGAGACACCGAGCCACGAACTCAACAATATCCCCCTTCATCCGCCTCCACCAATAATGTTGTCTAAGATCCTGGTACATCTTTGCGGCACCTGGATTGATTGAACATGGCGAACTATGGGCCTCAACTAGAATCAAATCTCGAGGTCCATCCACATTGGGTACGCAAATTCGGCCCTGCATCCTCATGACCCCATCATCACCAATAAGCACATCCCTAGCATCACCGCGACGGACCCTTTCTAGAAGAACGAGCAAGCATGGATCATCATACTGGCGTGCTCTAATCTGATCATAAAAAGAAGACTTGGAAGCTACACAAGCCAATACCCACGGGAGCTTTGATAGATCCAATCTCACCAACTGACCCGCTAAAGCCTAAACATCAAGTACTAATGGTCGCTATGCTACTGGAAGGTAGGCTAGACTCCCCAAACTCTCTACTTTGCGACTCAGGGCATCGGCCACTACATTGGCCTTCGTCGGATGATATATAATGGTGAGGTCATAATCCTTGAAAAGCTCCAACCATCTCCTCTAACAAAAATTCATATCCTTCAACATAACAGATGCTTGCAACTACGGTTATCAATGAAAATCTCACAATGCACTCTATACAAATAATGACGCCAAATCTTCAAGGCGTGGACAATAGCTGCTAGCTCAAGATCGTGCACTGGATAATTCTTCTCGTGCACCATCAACTGTCTGGACGTGTAGGCAATCTCTATGCCGTCGTGCATCAAAACCGCTACAAGGTCAATTCTCGAGGCATCACAATAAACTAAATAAGAACCTGAACCCGTAGGAAAAACTAACACCGAAGCTGTGGTCAAAGCTGACTTGAGCTTTTGAAAGTTCTCCTCACACTCCTCGTTCCACCTGAACTAAGCACACTTCTGGGTCAGCCTGGTCATAGGTGCTATAATAGATGAAAATCCCTCTACAAAACGGCGATAGTACCGTGCCAAACCAAGGAAACTGCGAATCTCGGTAGCTGATGACGCTCTAGGCCAGCTCTGCGCTGCCTCTATCTTCTTAGGATCAACCTGAATACCCTCACTGGACACCACGTTCCCCAAGAACTCTAGTGAATCAAGCCAGAACTCACACTTCCAAAATTTTGCATACAACTTCTTCTCCCTCAAGGTCTGAAGCACAACTCTCAAATGCAGCTCATGATCCTCCCGAGATCGGGAATACACCAAGATATCGTCAATAAACACGATGACGAAAGAATCCACATAATGGCAGAATACATTGTGCATCAAGTGCATAAAGGCTGGTGGGCATTGGTCAGCCCGAATGACATAACCAAAAACTCACAATGACCATATCTAGTCCTGAAGGTAGTCTTCGGGATGTGTGGCCCCCGAATCTTCAATTGGTGATAGCCTGAATGCAAGTCAATCTTGGAAATACCATGGAACCCTGAAACTGATCAAATAAGTCATCTATACGAGGCAAGGGATATCGGTTCTTCACCGTAACATTGTTCAGCTACCGATAATCAATACATATACGCATAGAACCATCATTCTTCTTCACAAACAACACCGGAGCACCCCAAGGTGACACACTAGGCTGAATGAACCCTTTATCTAAGAGTTCCTGAAGATGCTACTTTAATTCATTAAGCTCCGCTGGTGCCATACGATAATGTGGAAAAGAAATAGGTTGAGTGCCTGGCACCAGGTCAATACCAAAATCAATGTCCCCGTCAGGTGGTATGCTAGGAAGGTCTGCAGGAAACACGTACGGAAAGTCATGGACCACAGGACTCGAATAAATAGCGGGAGTATCACCACTGACATCCCTCACAAAATCCAGATACGATAAACACCCCTTCTCAACCATACGATGGGACTTCAGGTAGGAAATCATCCTTCTAGGCACATACTCAAAGAACCTCCTCAATCAACCCTCAGACAACCTGGCATAGCTAGGTTCACGGTCTTAGCGTGACAATCAAGAATAGCATGACACGAAGATAGACAATCCATGCCCAACATCACGTCAAAATCGACCATGCTAAGTAAAAATAGGTCCACTCGGGTCTCCAGACCCCCAAAAGATATCACACATGACCAATGCACATGGTCCAGCACAATAGTATCTCCCACCGGAGTCGACACCCGAGCCGACGTAACAAGAGACTCATGGGGCATATCTAGAAAATGGGAAAAATATGATAAAACATAGGAATATGTAGAACCGGGGTCAAATAAAGCCAAAGCATCTCGGCGACAGACTGAGACAATACCTGTGATCACTACATCGAAGGCCGTAGCATCTAGCGTGGCTTGTAGTGCAAGATACGAGCCTCGACCCCACCTGCACAACCTCCCTCTCTAGGGCGGCCCCTGGTGGTCTGGCCTCAACCCCTAGCTGTCTGGGCGGGTGGTGAAGTAACTGGATCCAAAGTCGAGGGTTGGCCCCTCTGTTGAGAAGAACCGCCAGAACGATGGGGACACTACCTCCCTAAACTCTCTGTAGTCAAAACAACTCCCTAGAGCTGGAGATAGGGACTAATAAAACCCCTGGAACCAGAATGGCCACTAGAAGAATCATGCGTAGAAGAACTCTGAACTGGTGATGCTCGAGCTACACCCTGGGCTAGGAGGGCACCAAATGAAGAATGGCCTGGCTGACAATTTTGGGGACCATGCCCCGAAGATGCACCACTATAGGCTGGGCGGACTGACTGAGGAGGCCTGACGAAACGACCTATACCATGCTGAAACTGCCTCCTGGAAGGAGCACCACTAGAACTGCCCGATCCACGAGGCCTCTTGGCCACCATCTCCTCCCGCTCCTGGCGGAGAATCGACTCAGTATCTCAAGCAATATCAATAAAGTGCTCAAAGGTAGCACCTGATACCCTCTCCCGAATAATAAAAAGGCGGAGCTGATCAGTGAGGCCTTCCACGAACCTCCTAATTCTCTCCCTATCGGTAGGAACCAACTCGATGGCATGACGAGCCAACTTTGAAAACCGCATCTCATACTGCGTCACTGACAGCTCCCCCTGACGTAGCTGCTCAAACTGCCTACGCTGCTCCTCCATGTGAGACAGGGGTACATACTTGTCCAAGAAGATAGTGGAGAACTGCTGCCAGGTGAGGTATGCTGAAGCAACAGGCCTACGCCTCTCAAAGGACTCCCACCAAGTAAAAGCAGCACCAGAAAATAGAAAAGTAGCAAACGAGACCCCACTGGTCTCCAGAATCCCCGCACTACGAAGCATTCTCTAACACTTATCCAGAAAACCCTGGGCATCCTTGCCCTCAGCACCATTGAATGTCGGAGGCTGAAGTCTACTAAATCTCTACACTCTACGATGCTCATCATCTGGCATAGCCGGAACCATGATGTCCTGAACTGGAGCAACTGGCTGGGATAGAACCGCCCTCGGTGTCTGATGGCCCTGTGTAACTTGCTCAAGTGTCCGGGAAATTGGAGTCTGACTACCTCCCCCGGCCTAAGAAGTAGAAACAGTAGAAGACGCATAACCTGCCTGAGCAAGGGTGGTACATACAATCAAGATCTGGGCCAAGGTCTCCTGAAGACCTGGAATAACAATAGGCACCGTCGGTGCCTGAGCCTGTCCCGCTGGAGCATCGGCGTTGGGGACCTGGTCTTGAATGGTAGTTGGACGCTCTGGTACTGCCCCGGCTGCTGCACAGGCTGATCCCCTACCTCTACCACAGCCTCGACCAAAGACTCGACCTCTAGCTGCTCTAGCTGGTAGATGGTCACTTTGATCGGTAGCGCGAGTCCTCACCATCAACAAAAATGATAGGACAGAATTCAAGAAAAAATAAGATTGTTCCTAACGGTTATGCAACCTCTTGAATATAAGTACATACGTCTCCGTACCGATCCGTGAGACTCTACTAAACCTGCTCATGACCGCTGAGTCCTATGTAACCTAGGCTCTGATACCAACTTCTCACGACCCCAAATCCTAAATCGGACGTGATGGAGCCTATGTGGAACTAGGATAGCCAACAATCACATATTTACAGTTTCTTTTTTAAAATTTCCAACTCATTTTCAATATTTCATAGACCTGTATAAATTACTCAATTTGTTAAGAAAAACAAATAGCTAAATAGTGTACAACCATCCCCAAGATCCGGAGCTAACATATCATGAGTATCTAAGAATAATACCAAAAATACTACTGTCATAATACAAAATCTCGGAATGAAGAACTAAATACAAAATAAGAAAGGGAAACAGAGATGCCTAACACTCAGTACCAGCACTTGTATCTGCACAGAGGGGTGCAGGGATTAATTTGAGTACGCCAACTCAGTAGTAATGAAAATAAATCAAGTCTAAACTGTAAGAAACACATAAGATCAAACCATTAGTTCACAATAAGCACAGCCTTTTTTTTCAAACAGTATATATATATATATATATATATATATATATATATATATATATATATATATATATATATATATATATATATATATATATATATATATATATGAAATTAAAATGCTTTAAAAGCCAACTTCAGTAAAATCTTATGAAAAATGTGTTTTCCAAAAATTTCAGAAATAAAATACCCGAAGAGTTTAGTGTAAAATGAGATAAATCAAATAGCCCCTCGGGCAAAAACATGAATCATAAATCGCCCCTCGGAAAAAACATCAGTTAGCTTACCTCACAATCACTTAGTATCAGCCCCTTGGGAAACCTCACAGTCACTCATACCTCCCAATCACTCGTCATTCGGCACTCGGCAATCACGCTTAGTAGGTACCTGCACTCACTAGGGTGTGTACAGACTCCGGAGGGGCTCCTTCAGCCCAAGCGCTAATATCAAGCCACCTCGTGGCATATCATATCCTCATAATCAGTCCCTCGGCCTCACCTAGTCAGAAACTCTCAGTAAGCCCCTCGTTCTATCAGTAAAACGGGGTACTCGACCCAAAACATCATTTTATAACTCAAATAGTGTAAATAAGGATGTGTTTCGAAAACCGTTAAGCATAATATGACTGAGTTTGAATCCTAAGTCAACATAGTGAGGAAATAGCAGCAAAAAGTCTCCAAGGGGTTTAAACAAGTCGGCGCAAGGCCCCAAACTTGGCTTATGGCCCAAATATAGCAATAGTTTTAGAACATAATTTAACATATGATTTAGAGAATAATATGCAACTCAATAGTTGTCGCGGAAATGACCAAGAGTCCAAATCCAAATCTATGCACGCTACACATTCGTCATCCGGCATGTGCGCCACTCCAAAACTAGTGAGAAAAATACGAAGTACGGGGTTTCATTCCCTCTGGACAAGATTTATAGTCATTACTTACCTCATCCTGGCCCAAATACTAATTCTCGATGCTCTTTCCTCTCGAATCAGCTCTCGATTGCTCCAAATCGAACCAAAACCAGATTAACATCATTAATATACGCTAAAGGAACAAGGCCCAATCGAAAACTATAAATTTTAGGCATAATTACCGAAATTGGCAAAACCCGAGCCCCGAGCCCACGTATCGGAGTTCGATAAAAATCACAAAACTAGAATCCTCATTTCCCCACGAGTCTACTCATACCAAATTTAAAAAAATCCGACCTCAATTGCCCATTCAAATCATCAAAAGAAATTTCCAATTCTTCTTCCCATTTTTCCCCAATTTCTACTTTAATTCCTCAAATTACATGGTAAAAATCAAGGCTAAATCATGAAATAAACCCAAATGTGATTGAAGAACACTTACCTCAACAACTCCACTAAAAGCCTACTCCAAATCCTCCTTCTGCCGAGCTCTCTAGTGTTCTTTTGAGTTATGGCCAAAAACTCCCGTTCTTGACACTTAAACTTTCTGCCCAGCTAGTTCCTTAATCGCGTTCGCAGAAATTGCCTCACGATCGTGATGCACAAAATTGGACGAGCCCCCAACTTACCTTATGCGATCGCAGGAACACACATGCGATCGCACATAACAAGCTTCCAAAGCAACGTGATCGTGACCCTTACTACGCGACCGCGTAGAGAAATTCCTTCCCCACACGACTGCTCCAAATCCTTCTTCGCGATCGTGACTTCAGCCACGCAATCGCGGTAGCCAACTAGATAGACCCTCGCGGTCATAGACCTAAAATGGCGATCGCATAGAAATAATTTCCCGTCTTCCCTCAATAGACCTACACAATCGCGGCCCCACTATTGCAATCGCGTAGAAGGAAACCAGCAACAGAAATTGCAGCAGCAACATCAGTATATTTAAAGCCAAACACACTCCGATAACCACCCGAAACTCACCCGAGGCCCTCGAGACCTCAACCAAATATGGCAACATACCCTATAACCTCATTCAAACTTAGTTGAGCCTTTGAAACACCAAAAACATCAGAATCACATCAAATTCAAGCCTATGAACTTCGAAATTTCTAAATTTCTCCAAAGAAGCCGAAACCATCCAAAACGTGTCCGATTGACCTTAAATTTTTCACACACATCCCAAATGACATTAGAAACCTGTTCCAACATCCGGAATTCCATTCCGACCCCGATAGCTTATTTTCTACTACCGACCGAAAATCGCCAAAAATTGACTTTCGCCAATTCAAGCCTAATTCTACACCGGACATCAAAACTACATTCCGAACACATTCCTATGTCCCAAATCACCTAACGGAGCTATCAAAAGCATAAAATCTTCATTCCGAGGTCGTTTTTCAATAAGTCAACTCTCAGTTGACTTTTCCAACTATTAAGCCAATTTAAGAGACTAAGTGTCTCAATTCTCACCACGACCACTCCCGAACCAACCGACCCAACACAACATAAATAGGCTAAGAAACATATGATAAAGCATAAATATGGAAAACATATCTAAAATTCTCAGAATGACCGGCTGGGTCGTTGCAATATATATATTATTTACTGTTATTCTTATTGCTACGGAGGAATAAGGGAGGATTTTGTGTTGTCTGGTGGGATCGGGATGCGCGCCACATCAGTTGTGTGATTTATGTATTTTTCTCTCATTGATTAAGTTATTCGGTAGTTTTACATTTTACTTAAGGATTGGTTATAGCTGGATACTGTTAAGACACTTGAGTTATGTATCTATTTCTGCAAATTTCAGATTTTAAAGTGAATTTACTAGGTGGAGTCATTACCTCCTGCCCTGCTGAGTCGTTAGTAAGATAGTATTTTTAAAATGAAAGAACTAATATCTTGTTACCTTGTGTGACTTTAAGTTAGAACCCGCCAATTATTTCTATACTTACCATTTCTACTAGTTGTCATATTTCACTTCAACTGCTTTCTCAACTTAATCTTCTCAACTTGTCTGGGGTTTTTTTTTACTTACCAAGGAATTGTTATTATGTTTTAAACTAATAAGCTCTATATTAAATGCAATAGTTATTCAATGTTGAATTTTATTTGAAAAATATTATTTTCCTCACTCAATTGATTTCTAAAACCAAACCTCATATTTCTCATTGATTCCCTATTTGGTCTGAAAACTATAGATTTGCTTCATGACATATATATATATATATATATATATATATATATATATATACATATATGAAATCTCTTGAACATCTTAAGTAGTAATGGCATGGATAATATGTACTGAATGGAACGTGGATGTCGTTGTGCGAAGTGAGATGGAAAGATCTGGGCACAAGGTGCCGTGTGAGTTGAAGAGTTGTTGGGATTATTGGAATCGTGTTCTAAAAATACGTGTTTGGTTCATTGATATTGTTTTCCCTACTTGAGCACAGTTACACTTAGAAATATCCCAGATATGTTGTTGTTTGATTTACTTGATGGATTCTCATTCGTGTTTCCTTTTCCTCTTAGCGTTACTACTGTTTGCAACTTGATATCCTTCTGATACCGGTATTACTTTGATAGTCCTTTCTTGTTAGATCCGAGTCATATCATTGAGTATATATATATATATATATATATATATATATATATATATATATATATATATATATGTCCTACTGAGGTCATGCTTGATACTTACTGAGTATACTCATACTGCACTTCTACACATATTTTTGTGCAGAACCAGGTACTTCGGACCGGGTCGGTTTTGATACTTACGCTCGGTGTGTCTAGAGACTTCAAGATGAACCTGCTGGACATTCGCACGAAATCACTTTCTGTTGTATTTATTTCCATTATTTCATTTATTTTTGGAACGGTGATGTATTTATTTTGTATAACTACTCCTAGAAAGGCTTCTGACTTGTACTACCGGTTTTGAGAATTGTAAGTTTCATAGAAAATTCAATTTCTAAAGTTGTTAGACGCTATTTAATTAATGTTATTCAGTATATGTTAGGCTTACCGAGTCCCTAAGACTAGGTGCAACTATGATACCCAATGGAGGGGAATTTGGTTCGTGACACCTCTAATTGTTTTTGATTGAAAAATCTATACTCAGTCATGTAATACATATTTACTGCATAACTCATACTTTTTTACTCTTTTTTGATGGATTATTAAAATTTTGTTTGGCTGAGTACTTTGATTTCTGAAAGCCCGAGGGGCTGGAGAGGTTTATGACTAAGTGAAGCTGAGGGCCTGGTTTGTGAGGATTTTTGGGATCGGGCTACACGCCGCAGCAGTTTTGATATAGGTCGAGGGCCTTATTGATGTATGCCATGATTTCGCTTGATATAGCGCTTGGGCTGAAGGAGCCCCTCCGAAGTCTGTACACACCCCCAGTTAGCACAGGTACCTACTGAGTTTGAGTGTCGAGAGCCGAGTGCTGAGTGACTGGGAGGCATGAGTGATGGTTAGGTTTTCCCGAGGGGCTATATACGAGTGACTGTGAGGTATGCCCGAGGGGTTGTATATGAGTGATGTTTTGGCCCATGGGCTAAGTATGATTTCATCCTTTGTGCTCACATTTGTATTGAGATTTTGTTTGACAACTGTTGAAAGATATTTTAAATGATTTTACTGGAACTAAATTCAAATGAGCGGACTTCAATCGAACTCTGGTTTTAAAAGCATATCGTATTTTACTGAATTTTTGTGATATGAACTTTACTTGAATGATTGCTCGTTATTACTTCTCAGTCTTTATTTACTGTTGTTACTTACTGAGTTGGCGTACTCACGTTACTCACTGCACCTTGTGCGCAGATCCAGGCATTTTCTGGACACGATAGAGGCTATTGATTATTCCTGACATAGATTCTCGGAATTAGCAAGGTAGCTACCTGGCGATCGCAGCCCTGCTTTCCTCCTTCCTTATCTTCCATTAGTTGTACTTGATTAACCCCAGACCATGTTAGCCTTGATATTACAGACAGTTGTAGTAGCTGCTCATGACTAGTGACACCCCCTTGTCGGGATTTTCTTTTCCGCATTTATGTTTTTATTTGAACTCCTTAATGAAGGTTTTATATTGAATAGCTTTAAAAATTATCTTAGAAATGAAAAAATCGATTTATTTTGGTAATGTGTCGGCTTGGGTAGTTCCACGATAGGCACCATCACGACAGGTTTAGTTTTGTCTGGTGACAAATAATAATAATAGTAGTAGTAATAATAATAATAATAATAATAATAATAAATAACTACAATAACAATAACAATAATAATAACAATAACAATAATAATAGTAATAATAACAATAACAATAATAATAACTAAAATAATAATAACAATAATAAGAATAAGAATAATGTACACGGCCAAAATCGGAGAGTACGATTTTGAGGCCACTGCGTCATTCCACGCCCGGAAGCGAGAAGCTCGAGACAGGATTCGAAGTTGGGTCCCTGTTATGCCCCGTAGTATTATATTACGATGATGTTACGCATCGCAGTGATGTTACGCCTCGCGGTATTTTATTACGATGATGTTACGCCTCGCAGTATTATATTACGACAATGATACACCATGTAGTATTCTACGTTGGATTTGTCATAAGATAAACATCAGTTCAAGGACAAGATTATTTGGAGATGATAAGTATTACGCTATTTCAAACAAGTGATGACTAATTCGTGAAGGTGTGAGGGTAAGCAAATCAAAGAAAATGAGTTTCGTCAAAGATTGCATTTTGGGATAAAATACGGCCCGAGCTAAAATACCCGATATTTATGGACTAATGTCATGCCTTTTCCACATGACCATGATAGTAAGGTGTAAAAGGTATGTTAAAAGCTGGAAGTACTTTAAGTAATTTGAGATAATACATAATTATGTGGGTAATTGGTTAATTATTGGTTAATGGGAGATTAACAAAGTTAATCAAGTAATTAGTGGATAAGTAATTCAAATATTTGGATTAGAATTCAATCAACCAACGTGGCGGCAAGTCCTTGAAATAATTGTGACTATTTGGTCTTGATGATTAGGTGGCATTTTAGGGAAATTTTGGATTAATCAAACCCCAAAAGTGGGGACAATAAATCCTAAAGGTAAGTGTCGCGATCCAAATCCTAATTTAGGTCGCGACGGCTCCCAACGCCGATGTTAGGCAAGACAACCTTATTAGTCTAATGGGTCCCATTTAAATTTTATAAAACTTATTAAAAATACTCAAATTTTGTCACAATCAAGAGAAAATGATAAATATCGAAGCAAATTTACTTGAAATGATCAAGAAGTTAAATTTAAATAGTTACATTTCCAAAAGAATAGTCTACCAATGTGTGTGTCAGGAACTGGTGTCACAAGTATACAGACATCTAGTAGAAGGAAATCAAAAGAATACATCTATCGTAATGTCTGAGAGGATATAGACATAATAACAAAAAAAGGAGAAGACTCCAACGTGCTGCTGAAAGGCATCAAGGGAAGAAGCTCACCTAGGAATCCCTAACTCTCGAGGAGTCAAGAACGTGCTCCGGGCTGACAACCAGATGTACCTGCCTCAGAACCTGTACAATTAGGTACAGAAGCGTAGCATGAGTACATAAAGATCATGTACCCAGTAAGTACCCAATATAATCTCGAAGAAGTAGTGCCGGGAGGTCTACTTGACACTCACTAGGGCCAAAACAATTTATTCAATAATAAGGCTAAGCATGGATATCAAAGCATAATAACAATAAAGACAAGAAATGACAAATCTTTCCACAAGTACATTTTGGTGCCAACTCCTGTTAAAAAATTTACAATTTTATTCTTCAAGGCCTTTTTGACGGTTAGAAAATCATAGGAAGTACCAAGCAAATTAACATGCACACAATATGTCAAGGATGTACGGCTCGATCCAATAGAAAAGTAAATGTGCACTGTTGAAGGATCGAATGGCGCGAACCATAGATGCATCTATTAACATGCCGAGGCGAACGAACCGCTCCCATGAGAGTAGTGGAGGAAATCACCCGCTCGCGGAATATAATTTCGAAGCAGTTTCACATAAACATAGCACATTCCTCTCAATTCATTTTTAAAATTAATGACTTACCTAGAACCTTTAAATTCTTAAGATGTTGATGTAAACTTTCACTCAATGATAACCACGCATATAAATCAATTAGCAATGTTCATGAGGCATGGTGTAAGACTAAGCACGGACCCTCTTCACCTACGCATACGTAGTCCACCACAATCATTCAGATAATAAATTATTTCACCTATGGGGGCATTTCCCTTTTACAAGTTTAGAAATGGAGACTTACCTCGTATCAAGCCTACTTCCCGATTCAAGAATGCGCTCAACCTCAAAATTTGACGCCCGACAATTCGAAACTAGCCAAAGAGTACATAAACTAGTCAATCTATGCTCGAAATTTCATAATTCTACCGTTTAGGGGATTACCCAAGCCAATTTGTAAGATTCCCAAAATTCACCCCCGAGCTCACATGCTCGAATTTTTGAAATTCTTAAAGAAAGTTGTTACCCATAACCTAAGAGTCAACAATATATGATTTTTACTAGATTCCATAACAAATTTTGTGGTTAAATTCCATTTTTATCAAAACCCTAAGTTTTACTCTAAACCCATAATTTTCACTAATCTTTGTGTGTTAATGTACCCAAAAACTAAGTAATAAACTCACATTAAGTAGGAAATACATTACCTCAAGGTGCTAAGTTGAAACCTCTATTTTGGGGAACTCCTAAATCACCCAAAATGTGATAAATGCTCTAAAATGAGCCTAAGTTCCAATTTAAAACGACCTCATTGCCTCCAGTGATTTCGCACCTGCGGCAAGTGGACCGCACCTGCGGTCTCGCACCCGCGGACCAGGATCTCATACGAGTAAAGGGGAGGGGCTGGTATGGATCGAACCTGCGGAAGGAGTCGCGTACCTGCGGCTCCGCTTCTGCGAAGAAGGGACCGCATCTGCGGATCCTGGGCACCCCTTTGATGGCCGCACCAGTGAGGCTTCGACTGCACCTGCGGCTGCCCAATCACAGGTGCGGTCGCCCCAGATCTGGTGCACCAGCAACTCTCTTTGAGCTGGGACTCGCCTCGCGCGACGTTCGAATGGCTTCCGGGCCCCCGAGGCCCCCGTTCGAATATTCCAACAAGTTCTAAATCACAAAATGGACTCGCTCGAACCTCTGAAACGCCCGAAACAACATTAAATCTAAGAATCGTACCCTAAACCAACTAAACTCAACTTAAGAACTTTAAGTTCTTTGATTAACTTCCAATACGCCGAAACGTACTTATACTACTCAGAATGACACCAAATTTTGCGAGTAAGTCATAAATGACACTACATAACTATACCTAATCTTGGAATCCTGTTCGGACCTCGATAACACCAAAACATGTTCCAAACATTAGTTTTTCAATTTCAAGAATCATCTTTCACTATTTGGTGCCAAAATACCCCCGGGTAATCCAAAACCAGTTCCGAACATACGCCCAAGTCAAAAATCATCATACAAATCTATTGGAGCCTTCAAATCCCGATTCGAACGTCATTTACTAAAAAGGTTGACCGAAGTCAAACTTGACCTTTTAAGGCCCCCTCAAGGAAGTAAGTGTTCCAATTCCTACCCAAACTCATCCCAATTCCCGAATCAACCATCCCCGCAATTTATCAATTAGTAAAAGCAAGTATAGGGGCACGGGGTTCTAGAAAGCAAAATGACCGATCGGGTTGTTACATTCTCTACCTCTTAAACAAATGTTCGTCCTCGAACGGGTCTAGAATAATACCTGGAGTGCTGAATAAGCGAGGATATCTGCTCCGCATGTCCTCCTCGGACTCCCAAGTCGCCTCCTCGACTGGTTGGCCCCTCCACTGGACCCTCACTGCGAAAACCCCCTTAGACCTTAACTAGAGCTCATATCTATCAATAATAGCAATGGGCTCCTCCACGTAGTCCAACCTCTGGTCTAGCTAAATGGTACTGAAGTCTAACACATGAGACAAGTCGGCGTGGTACCTCCGGAGCATAGATACATGGAAAACTTGATGAACACCTTATAAACTGTGAGGTAGAGCAAGCTCATAAGTAACCTCCCCAACTCGCCCCAACACCTTGAATGGGCCAATAAACATTGGGCTAACTTGCCCTTCTTTCCGAACCTCGTATAACCTTCATCGGAGAGACTTTCAAGAGAACTTTCTCGCCAACCATAAACAATACATCACGCGCCTTCTTTCGCGTAACTCTTCTATATGGACTGTGCCGTGCGAAGCCTCTCCTGAATCAGCTTTACCTTCTCCAAATCATCCTTTACCAAGTTAGTGCCTCATAGCTTAGCCTCGCTAGGTTCAAACCACCCGATGGGAGAACGACATCGCCGACCATATAGAGCCTCAAATGGGGCCATCTCAATGCTGGAATGATAGCTGTTGTTGTACGCAAACTCGATCAAGGCAAAGAACTGATCCCACTGCTCTCCAAAGTCAATCACACATGCCCTGAGCATAATCAATTAGCAATGTTCATGAGGCATGGTGTAAGACTAAGCACGGACCCTCGTCATCTACGCATACGTAGTCCCCCACAATCATTCAGATAATAAATTATTTCACCTATGGGGGCATTTCCCTTTTACAAGTTTAGAAATGGAGACTTACCTCGTATCAAGTCTACTTCCCGATTCAAGAATGCGCTCAACCTCAAAATTTGACGCCCGACAATTCGAAACTAGCCAAAGAGTATATAAACTAGTCAATCTATGCTCGAAAGTTCATAATTCTACCGTTTAGGGGATTACCCAAGCCAATTTGTAAGATTCCCAAAATTCACCCCCGAGCTCACATGCTCGAATTTTTGAAATTCTTAAATAAAGTTGTTACCCATAACCTAAGAGTCAACAATATATGATTTTTACTAGATTCCATAACAAATTTTGTGGTTAAATTCCATTTTTATCAAAACCCTAAGTTTTACTCTAAACCCATAATTTTCACTAATCTTTGTGTGTTAATGTACCCAAAAACTAAGTAATAAACTCACATTAAGTAGGAAATACATTACCTCAAGGTGCTAAGTTGAAACCTCTGTTTTGGGGAACTCCTAAATCACCCAAAATGTGATAAATGCTCTCAAATGAGCCTAAGTTCCGATTTAAAACGACCTCATTGCCTCCAGTGATTTCGCACCTGCGGCAAGTGGACCGCACCTGCGGTCTCGCACCCGCGGACCAGGATGTCATACGCGTAAAGGGGAGGGGCTGGTATGGATCGAACCTGCGGAAGGAGTCGCGTACCTGCGGCTCCGCTTCTGCGAAGAAGGGACCGCATCTGCGGATCCTGGGCACCCCTTTGATGGCCGCACCAGTGAGGCTTCGACTGCACCTGCGGCTGCCCAATCACAGGTGCGGTCGCGCCAGATCTGGTGCACCAGCAACTCTCTTTGAGCTGGGACTCGCCTCGCGCGACGTTCGAATGGCTTCCGGGCCCCCGAGGCCCCCGTTCGAATATTCCAACAAGTTCTAAATCACAAAATGGACTCGCTCGAACCTCTGAAACGCCCGAAACAACATTAAATCTAAGAATCGTACCCTAAACCAACTAAACTCAACTTAAGAACTTTAAGTTCTTTGATTAACTTCCAATACGCCGAAACGTACTTATACTACTCAGAATGACACCAAATTTTGCGAGTAAGTCATAAATGACAATACATAACTATACCTAATCTTGGAATCCTGTTCGGACCTCGATAACACCAAAACATGTTCCAAACATTAGTTTTTCAATTTCAAGAATCATATTTCATTATTTGGTGCCAAAATACCCCCGGGTAATCCAAAACCAGTTCCGAACATACGCCCAAGTCAAAAATCATCATACAAATCTATTGGAGCCTTCAAATCCCGATTCGGACGTCATTTACTAAAAAGGTTGACCGAAGTCAAACTTGACCTTTTAAGGCCTCCTCAAGGAAGTAAGTGTTCCAATTCCTACCCAAACTCATCCCAATTCCCGAACCAACCATCCCCGCAATTTATCAATCAGTAAAAGCAAGTATAGGGGCACGGGGTTCTAGAAAGCAAAATGACCGATCGGGTTGTTACATTCTCTACCTCTTAAACAAATGTTCGTCCTCGAACGGGTCTAGAATAATACCTGGAGTGCTGAATAAGCGAGGATATCTGCTCTGCATGTCCTCCTCGGACTCCCAAGTCGCCTCCTCGACTGGTTGGCCCCTCCACTGGACCCTCACTGCGGAAACCCCCTTAGACCTTAACTAGCGCTCATACCTATCAATAATAGCAATGGGCTCCTCCACGTAGTCCAACCTCTGGTCTAGCTAAATGGTACTGAAGTCCAACACATGAGACAAGTCGGCGTGGTACCTCCGGAGCATAGATACATGGAAAACTTGATGAACACCTTATAAACTGGGAGGTAGAGCAAGCTCATAAGTAACCTCCCCAACTCACCCCAACACCTTGAATGGGCCAATAAACATTGGGCTAACTTGCCCTTCTTTCCGAACCTCGTATAACCTTCATCGGAGAGACTTTCAAGAGAACTTTCTCGCCAACCATAAACAATACATCACGCGCCTTCTTTCGCGTAACTCTTCTATATGGACTGTGCCGTGCGAAGCCTCTCCTGAATCAGCTTTACCTTCTCCAAATCATCCTTTACCAAGTTAGTGCCTCATAGCTTAGCCTCGCTAGGTTCAAACCACCCGATGGGAGAACGACATCGCCGACCATATAGAGCCTCAAATGGGGCCATCTCAATGCTGGAATGATAGCTGTTGTTGTACGCAAACTCGATCAAGGTAAAGAACTGATCCCACTGCTCTCCAAAGTCAATCACACATGCCCTGAGCATGTCCTCCAATATCTGAACTGTCCACTTCGACTGACCATCAGTCTCATGATCAAAATGTTGTGCTGAGCTCTACACGGGTGCCCAACTCACTCTACACGGCACTCCAGAAATGCAAGGTGAATGATATGATGGATACAGGCAGACCGTGCAACCGGACTATCTCCCGAATGTAGATTTGAGCCAACCTCTTAGAAATATAAGTAGTGGCCACTGGGATGAAGTTTGCTGACTTGGTCAACCTTTCTACAATAACCCAAACCACATCAAACTTTCGCAAGGTCCACGACAACCTGACTACAATGTACATAGTGATGCGCTCCCATTTCAACTCACGTATAGGCATTTACTGATGTAGACCTCCTGGCCTATGGTGCTCATACTTAACCTGCTGGAAATTTAGACATCTAGCCACATACTCCACTATGTCTTTCTTCATAGGCCTCCACCAGTAGTGCTGCCTCAATTCACGATATATCTTCTTGGCACCTGGTTGAATAGAATACCATGAACGATGTGCGTCCTCTAGAATCCTCTCCTTCAGGCCATCCACATTAGGAACACATAGGCGACCCTGAAGTTGCAGGGCACCATCCTCGCCAATAAAAACCTCTTTGGTACCGCCCTGCAGTACCATCTCTCTGAGAACTTCCAAGTACGGATCATCGAACTGCCGAGCCTTGATCTGCCCCAATAATAAAGACTGATCAACAACACATGCAAGAACCCAGATGGGCTCTGAAATGTCCAGCCTCAGTAGTCTGTTAGCCAAGGAATGAATGTCCAGGGCTAGTGGCCTCTCCTCCAATGAAAGTTATGCCAAGCCACCCATACTCTCCGTCTTCCTACTTAAGGCGTCTGCAACCACATTCGCCTTTCCGGAATGATAAAGAATGGTGATGTCATAATATTTCAGTAAGTCAAGCCACCTACGCTGCCTCAAATTAAGGTCCCGTTTCTTGAACAGGTGCTATAAACTGCCGTGGTCTGTATAAACCTCACAAGACACCCTATACAAGTAATGCCTCCAAATCTTAAAAGAATGAACAATCGCTGCCAACACCAAATCGTGCACGGGGTAGTTCTTCTCATGAATCTTCAACTGATGTGAAGCATATGCAATAACTCGTCCCTCTTGCATCAACACACATCCTAAGCCAACATGTGAAGCATCGCAATAAACTGTATATATCTCTGAACCAGAAGGCAACACTAAGACTGGTGTTGTGGTCAAAGCTGACTTGAGCTTCTGAAAGTTCGCCTCGCACTTGTCGGACCATCGGAATGAGGCGCCATTCTGGGTAAACCTAGTCAGAGGGGTTGCAATGGATGAAAACCCTCTACAAACCGACGATAATAACCTGCCAATCCTAAGAAACTCTTGATCTCGGTCACTGAAGTAGGACGTGGCCAACTCTAAACTGCCTCAATCTTCTTAGGATCCATCTTGATACCCTCTCTGTACACCACATGTCCCAAGAATGCTACGAAATCTAACCAAAACTCACACTTGGAGAACTTAGCATACAACTTTTGTTCCCGCAAGGTCTGGAGCACTACTCTAAAATTCTACTTGTTCTCCCCCGGGCTACGTGAGTAGATCAAGATGTCATCAATGAAGACAGTGACAAAGGAATCGATATAAGGCCTGAACACCCTGTTCATAAAATCCATGAACACTGTTGTGGCATTAGTCAAGCCAAATGACATCACCAGGAACTCGTAATGACCATATCTAGTATGGAATGTAATCTTCAAAACATCTGAGTCCCGAATCATCAATTGATGATACCCAGATCTCAGGTCGATCTTAGAAAACACCTTAGCACCCTTCAGCTAGTCAAGAAAATTATTGATGCATGGCAACAGGTACTTGTTCTTGATTTTAACTTTGTTCAAATAGCGGTAGTCAATACACATCCGCATAGTCCCATCCTTCTTCTTCACAAATAACACTGGAGCAACACAAGGCGATACACTCGGTTTAATAAAGCCCTTAGCTAGCAACTCCTGGAGTTGTTCTTTCAATTCTTTTGGAGCCATACGGTACGGTGGGATGGATATAGGCTGGGTGCCTGGACCCAAGTCAATACATAAATCGATATCACGCTCTGGAGGCATGCCTGGGAGGTTAGAAAGAAATACATCACCGAAATCACGAACTACTGGAACTGAATAAATCGTCAAAGACTCTTGGTGGTGTCCTTCACATAAGCGAGGTAAGACAAACAACCCTTCTCGACCATATGTCGAGCCTTCAGAAAAGAAATAACTTGAGTAGCTGCACTAACTGAGGAACCTCTCCACTCCAATCTCGGCAACTTAAGCATGGCTAATGTAACAGTCTTGCCATGGCAATGCAAGATGGCGTGATAAGGAGATAACCAATCCATGTCTAGGATGACCTCAAAGTCAGTCATATCAAGTAACAAGAGGTCCACCCTAGTCTCGAACCCACAGAATGCGACCACACATGCAGATAGATCTGATCCACAACCACAGAATCAACCACTGGAGTGGACACATCATTTGGAGTACCCAAGGACCCACAAGGAACATCCAAGAAAGGGGAAAACAGAGATGATACATATGAATAGGTAGACCCTGGATAAAATAATACTGAAGCCTCCATACCGCAGACGGAGATGATACTTATGATAATGGCGTCTAAGGCCAATGCATCTGGTCTGGCCAGAAAAAAGCATAGAATCTGGCTGGAGAACTGGCTGGCTAGCCTCCACCCGACTGAATAGCGGCTGGTTGAGCTCCCACTATTTGGCCTCCACCTCTAGGACGACCCCTACCCACATGTCCTCCACCTCTGGGTGGCCGGACTGCTGGTGCTGAAATCATAGGCTGATGGCCCTGCTGCACTGCCTTCCCCGAAGCCTAGGGCAAAACCTATTCATGTGACCTGGATCGCCACACCCGTAACAACCTCTCGGCGCCATAGACTGCTACCTTGAAGACTGGCCCTGGTGGCCAGAATACCCACCGGAAGAACCTTGAATGGATGGGGGATGGTATGAACTCTCTGGCATGGAAATGAAATAGGCACTGGAAGAACCCTGATAACCAGAATACCCGCTGGAGGAACACTGGATAGCTGGCAGACTATAAGAACTCTATGGCACAACACTAAAATAAAGCCTCACTGGAGCGTCTCTAGGAGGTAGTGGTGGTGCCGAATATGAAGGCCTGTTAGGCTGGCCCCTCCCAAACTGACCTTTGTCCCTAACCGGAGAACCTCTGAAATTTCAATAAAATCGAGCTCTCTTATCTTGCTGCCCCTGCTCTCTACCCCTTAGACAATAAACCTCAATCCTACGGGAGATCTCCACCACTAGCTGATAAGGAGTCCCTATCTCCACATCTCAGGCCATGTTGGCCCTAATAACAGAGTGCAACCCTGATACAAATCTCCGCACTCTATTTGCATCAGTAGGAAGTATCATGAGTGCCTGACGAGACTACTCAGAAAACCTCGCCTCATAGCCGGTCACTGACATATGACCCTGCTCAAGCTGCTCGAACTGGTACCTTATCTCTTCCCTCTTACAGGGTGGGATATACCTGTCTAGGAATAACTGAGTGAACTACTCCCAGGTGATGGGAGGAGAATCCGCTGGCCTGCCAAGGACATAAGACTGCCACCATCTACGGGCCCTTCCCTCTAGCTGGAAAGTGGTGAAGTCAACCCCATGAGACTCCAGTATCCTCATATTCTGCAGTCTGTCCCTGCACCTATCAATTTAATCCTGAGCATCCTCATGATGCTCTCCCCCCAAGACAGGAGGGTAAAGTCTAGTCCATCTGTCCAGTAACTTCTGTGGATCGCAGTCCGCAGTTGGTCGTGGCTCAGGTGCTCCTACTGCAACTGGCTGGTCCCCGCCCACGGGTAGGATACCCGGAGTCTGATAAACTGCCGATGCATGTCCTGGGGTCTGGGAAGTAGGGGTTTGTGCTCCCCCTCCCGCCTGAGATGTGGCCGGGTCCGTTGCAAATAAACCAGCCTGGGTCATAGTGTCGATGAACCGAATCATACGGTCCATGACCTCCTGAAAGCCCGGCGCTGTCACGAAGTCCACTAGGGCAGGCTCTGTTACGGGCACCTCGTCCTGCTCCCCAATGGTAGTGTCCTCTACTGGTGGTGCAACTGGAGAAGCCCTAGGACGCCCTCATCCCCTACCATGGGCACGTGACCTCCCCCAGCCTCTGCCTCGGCCTCTAGCAACGGGGGAGAAGCTCCTCCCGGGTCCAAAATGTCGTTCGTGCACGTCCTTACCATATGTGAGAGAATAGAAAAGTGAGATCTAACATACTACGAACTGCACAACTAGAGATAAATAAAGAGAGATTTCCTAACACTCTACAGTCTCCCAAAGATAAATACAGACGTATCCGCAAAGATTCGCAAGACTCTATTGGGTTTGCCCGTTACTTGTGAGACCTACCTGAACCTAGAGCTCTGGTACCAAGTTTTCACGACACAAATCCTAATCTAGGTCGCGATGGCGCCCAAAGCCGATGTTAGGCAAACCAACATTATTAGTCTAATGAGTCCTATTTAAATTTTATAAAACTTTATTAACAATACTCAAGTTTTTCACAAGCATGAGAAAATGATAACTATCGAAGAAAATTTACTTAAAATGATCAAGAAGTTAAATTCAAATTGTTACATTACCAAAAGAATAGTCTACCAATGTGTGTGCCAGGAACTCGTGCCACAAGTATACGGTCATCTAGTAGAAGAAAATCAAAAGAATACATTTATCCTACTGTCTGAGAGGATATAGACAGAATAACCAAAAAAGGGGAAGACTCCAACGTGCTGCTTAATTGCATCAAGGGAAGCAGCTCACCGTGGAATCCCTAAATCTCGAGGAGTCAAGAACGTTCTCCGGGCTGACAACCAAATGTACCTGCCTCAGAATCTGTACAATTAAGTACAGAAGCGTAGCATAAGTATATAAACATCATGTCCCAATAAGTATCCAGTCTAATCTCGAAGAAGTAGTGACGAGAGGTCGACTTGACACTCACCAGGGCAAAAGCAATTTATTTAAGTATAAGGCTAAGCATGGATATCAAATCATAATAACAAAAAAGACAAGAAATGACAAATCTTTCGACAAGTACATTTAGGTTCCAACTCCTGTTAAACAATTTACAACTTCATTCTTCAAGGCCTTTTTAACGGTTTGAAAATCATAAGAATTACCAACCAAATTAACATGCGCACAATATGTCAAGGACGTACAACTCGATCCAACAGAAAAGTAAATGTGCAATGCAGAAGGGTCGAACTGCGCGTATCATAGATGCATCTATTAACCTACCGAGGCGAACAATCCGCTCCCATGAGAGTAGTGGAGGAAATCACCCGCTCGCAGAATATAATTGCGAAGCGGTTTCACATAAACATAGCACATTCTTCTCAATTCATTTTTCAAATTAATGACTTACTTCAAACCTTTAAATTCTTAAGATGTTGATGTAAAATTTCAGTCAATGATGACCACACATATAAATCAATTAGCAATGTTCACGAGGCCTGGTGTAAGACTAAACTACCCGGACATAACAAGAATAGTCACTACACACGGACCCTCGTCACCTAGCGCGTATGTAGTCCCCCACAATCATTCACATAATAAATTGTTTCACCTATGGTGACAATTCCCTCTTACAAGGTTAGAAAGGAGACTTACCTCGTATCAAGCCTACTTCCTGATTCAAAAATGCGCTGAACCTTCAAATTTGACGCCTGACAACTTGAAACTAGCCAAACATTACATAAACTAATAATTCTATGCTCGAAAGTTCAATTCTACCGTTTAGGTGATTACCCAAGCCAATTTGTAAGATTTCCAAAATTCACCCCCGGGCCCACATGCTCGGATTTCGTAAATTCTTAAAGAATGTTGTTACCCATAACCTAAGGATCAGTAATATATGATCTTTACTAGATTCCATAACAAATTCTGTGGTTAAATCCCATTTTTGTCAAAATACTAAATTTTACCCTAAACCCATAATTTTCACTAATCTTTGTGTGTTAATGTACCCAAAAACTAAGTGATAAACTCACATTAAGTAGGAAATACATTACCTCAAGGTGCTAAGTTGGAACCTCTATTTTTGGGAGTTCCTAAATCGCCCAAAGTGTGATAAATGCTCTCAAATAAGCCTAAGTATCGATTTAAAACAACCTTACTGCCTAAAGTGATTTTGCACCTGAGGCGAGTGGACTGCATCTGCGGTCTCGCACCCGCAGACTAGTGTCCGCATCTGCATAAAGGGGAAGGGCTAGCATGGATCGCACATGCGGAAGGAGTCCTGCACCTGTGGCTCCGCATCTGTAGATCCTGGGCACCCCCTAGATGGCCAAACCTACGAGGCTTCGACCGCACCTAGGTCTCACACCTGCTTCTGCCCAACTGTAGGTGCAGTCGTAATAGATCTGGTGCACCAGCAGCTCTTTTTGAGCTCGGACTCACCTCACGCGACATTTGAATGGAGTCCGGGGCCCCCGAGGCCCCCGTTCGAATATACCAACAAGTTCTAAATCATATAACAGACTCGCTCGTACTTCTGGAACGCCCGAAAAACCATTAAATCTAAGAATCGTACCCCAAACCAACTAAACTAAACTTAAGAACTTTAAGTTCTTGGATTCATTTCCAATGCGCCGAAACGTACTTATACTACTCGGAATGACACAAAAGTTTACGAGCAAGTCATAAATGACACTACGAAACTGTCCTAGTCTTGGAATCACATTCAGACCTCGATAACACCTAAACACATTCCAAGCCTCAGTTTTTGAATTCCAAGAATCAAATTTCACTATTTGGCGCTGAAACGCCCCGGGTCATCCAAAACCCGTTTCAAACATATGCCCAAGTCTGAAATTATCATAAGAAACTATTGGAGCCTATAAATCCCAATTTCAAGGTCGTTTACAAAAAACTTTGACCGAAGTCAAACTTGGTTTTTAAGGCCCCCTCAATGAACTAAGTGTTCCAATTCCAACCCTAACTCATCCAAATTCTTGAACCAACAATCCCCTCAAGTCATCAATCAATAAAGGAAAGTACAAGAAGTCTTATATAGGGGCACGGGGTTCTAGAAAGTAAAACGACTAGTCGGGTCGTTACAGTATGGGATTTCATATAGCTTGTAAATAAGTCACTTACTGTAAAAGACTAAACAAGATTTCATATGACTCATTTATAGAGTGAGATAGATTGACATGACTCTGCTTCAACAAATATTTCATACAATATTATACTGCATAATAGCGAAGATATTTTGCGATTCTAAGGGAGTACGATGCAATCTTTCTCAAGAATATTCTACGTATTTTCTCCTTCTTTGATCTGCCGTTATGTTTTTGTCGCAATTGACGTATGGTAGATGGATTGTCAAAAGAATCGGCTAAGGTATGTTAAGTCCATCCCTTCTTTCTTTTTTGCATAATCCAAATTATACAGAAGAAACGAGCAAACACATAGTTTCCATAAATTACTCTATTCATAGAAATACTATGGGTGTCTATATTCTTGATTCCCCATGTGCGTTATTATTATCTTCTGTTCATGGATCCCATAAAAATACATATTTGATAATGGTTATCCGAAAGACATATGATTTTTATGGCCTTCCGAGAAAATTTTATTAACGTATTTCTTATGCATTTGATGCATTTATACATGTACATTGACCCATGACCAGATGGAGTTATATACGCATATGTATATATATATATATATATATATATATACAAGTATACGGGATAGGAGAAAAGGTTACGGTGTTATATATGCACCACCACCTTATCAGTCGGTATACGTTGATCATTTTGCCCACAGTGGCCGATATAATATGATGGGATGCCCTCAGAGGCTTGATGATGTTATGAACACATGTACCTATCCACGACATGACATTCATATGCATATGCATGACACTATGAGTATTTCATGATTTACAGAGTTATTCAGACTTCCATGTCGAGTTTTTTAGTCCAAGTTTCTCTCATGTCTATTATTTACTGATTTTCATTCCTTGCATACTGGGTAAATTGTTTGAAGTGACGTCCGTTTGCCTAGGACGCTGCGTTTCGTGCCCACAGGTCCCGATAGACAGGTCGAGAGTCCTCCAAGTAGGCTATCAGCTCAGCGGAATATGTTTGCGCTCCATTTGCTCCGGAGTTGCCTTTTTTGTCAGTATAATTAGGACATGTATTGATTGGTATGGTGGGGCTCAGTCTTGGCCTTTATGATACTTATGTACTCTTAGAGGCTTGTAGACTGATGGCATGTATACGAATACTTGTATGGACTTTTCGGCCTATGTTTTGAGTTTATAAATGATCATATTGGCCTATTATGCCTGTATGTCACGTGTATATGATGATGTAATAAGAAAGATACATTACGTTGATACTCGACTGAGTAAGGTACAAGGTGCCCGTCGCGGCCCATCGATTTGAAACGTGATAGTCCCGAGGTGCATCCCTCGAGGGAGCATATCGGAGGTTCCCTGTGTTCGACCTCTAGGTAGTACAAATCGATGTCTGTCATAGAAAGGCGGGAAATTCCAAAAAGCACGTGGTTGGAGCTGACCAAATCTGCAGGAATAGTACAAGTCCGTACTGATCGATTAAATAGTTGTACCAATGTCATTACCTTGTAATAATTATGCATATACTATGTTGGGATTCCTCCTTTCTATATAAAGGGGACCCTTATCATTTTGTAAAGACACGATGCATTCAACATAATAGAACATTCTCTGGTCTCTTGGTTTAACATTATCTCTCCAATTTATTGCTCCTTATTTAGTGTTCCTCAGTTATTATCTTCATTTACTGTTCATTATTCTTCTTAAAGGTCCATCCTCGAGGTCCCCAATATCGCTATCTCTTCATCGACCTCCCGCTATTGAGCGTAACAATTCGACCTCGAGGCCCAATTCCAGCGAGCTCGAGGCCTAGCCTAGTAACAGCTTGGTTTGAACACCACTATTCTCATATATTCCTATCTTATTTTTCTTATTCACACTTTATGTATATTGCCTAATGATGCGTGGCTAGAATTCATGGTTTAAAGCATTATGTGCCTTACATTTTATGTGCGTTAATGATAAAAATACACGTCATATGTGCATAAATTTCATGTGTAGGTACTGGAGATGGAAGCCGAGCTAAATGGATGCATAAACGTCAAAAATACACTCAAAAGTCAAAAATGAGTGACCTAGGCTATAGCTGGGTGTTTGGGGCTTAAAGCCAGACCTGCCCAGGCTATAGCCGGGCGTTTGGGGCTTAACGCCTGGGGTCTCTGGTCTGGTCCAATCAATGTTTTGAAGGTTTTAACTGTTTCCCGGTTTGACTAGAAGTATCCTACACATTTAGGATTTTTCCCAAACATATAAATAGACCCAAAAACACAACTTTGAGGGGGGATTCACGTGGGGGAATTGACATGGAGGAACACACACCACGCTTGAAGGAGGCTTCTACCTAGTTTTTCTTCTCTTCTCGNGTGTTACATGAATGTTGTAGTTGAAGCTTGAATTATTCTTATTGTTTATCTTAATTGGTTTGTTTATTCAATCTTGTGCTTAATTATTCAATTGCTTGATCACAATTGAATACTATCTACGAATCTAGGATTGAAATCGGGAGAGGGAATTCTAGATTGCATATAAGATTGGTTAGAGCATGACCTTAACCCTTCAGGGGAGCGGATTTGCGGTTAGGATAGGAATATACCTAATCGCCTTGCTTGGTTATTATACGGGAATTATTAATGCGTTCTTGTTAATCCTAATTTCATAGGAATATAGGTGTTAGGTTAGCTTGAATAGGCGAGTTGTACTTCGGGAGAAGGCTACGAGAAATATTAACCTTGTCAATCAAAAAACCAAATAAATTAATTAGATGATTGAAGTGGAAAACTCAACAGGATTGTTAGCTAACCCATAGCTCTAGAATATTGGATCTTATTGAATTCGTATCTAAAATCTAGCCAACTATTTCGTTAATTTCATAGTTTACTATTCTAGATTAATTTTAGTTAAATATTCATACTTTAGTGTTCGCTTGAATGGATTATTTTTTGGGTTTAATTTAGTTGATAGTTAATCACAAGTCTATGTTGGTACAATATCTGGACATACAATCCTATATTACTTGTCAACCACGTATACTTGCGTGTGCGTTTGGGACCAACAAGTTTTTGGCGCCGTTGCCGGAGACGTAGAAATTAACTATTCTACTAGATTGAATTTTTACTTTTGTCTATTTAAGTTTTTATTTTTTTTAACTTTTATTTGTATCTTAATTTAATATTTTATTATCTTTCTTGACATGGCATCTTGGAATAATAATTGGTCGAATAGTGGTTATTCTTATTATGACGATCCTTGTCCATATTGTGGAGGACCACACATGTGGCAATATTGTCCATCTCAATCTAATGTGTGGAATTTTTGTAATGTGTGTGGTTGTCAAGGTGGCCATTGGGATGGTTGTCCTAATTCTTATTATCCTTATCAGAGCTTTTATTGTAATATTTCTAATAATGTTAATGAGTTTGATAGGATCAAGGAAGTGGAGGATATGGAAAGTGTGGCTCATATTATGGACATGATGAGACAAGCAGCGGAGCAACAGAACATGATAGCCGAGCAACAAGTTCTTGACGCCTTAGCTATCAAAAGACTCCAGGCTAGAATGGATGAATTAATGGCCAATTTCCAAGAAGAACCTCAACTCGACGAAGAGAGCGAGTTCCCACCAGAAGATAATTTTGAAGAAGCAGATATAATGAGCCAATCTTGGCTAGAGGAACAAGCTCTACTAACAAAATCTCATGAGTTTCTTCGTGATGGTCATTCAAATATGAAAGAGCAACTGATATAAGGAAGAACTGAGCTCAGGCAAGAGATAGACCAATTTGGCTCAGATATCCATGACCTGCAGGTTCAATTGAATAAAAAGGTTGAGGTGTCTGATGCTCTACCATCAATATTTGTTGATATTGGCCAGCTTGTGGAGCGGAAAGAGGAAATCCAAATATTCAACCAAATTATTAATGATGTCAAGGTTGATGAAGAGTATAAAATAGAGGATGTCAAAAATAATGCAGTTTTTGAATTGGAGCGTATTGGACCTCATTCTAAACACTTTTCAACATTGTGTTTGGTTGGTGACATGGGAATTGATCCAGTCGAGCATATAGAGGAGTCAATGGATGAGGAACAAAGTGTTTATATTCTGAAATTTGTGATGCCAAGGAGACAAAATGACATCCCTCACCTGAGGGCCAAGAAATGCAAGATGTGATACATACGGTTTGGTTCCTTCATTTTTACACCACCACCCCATGAACGAGACAGAAAAATTGATGCAAAATTGGGGACACAATTCATATCCTCAAAGTGGAAGGAAAAGTGGTGAAGTATTAGAGTCGTTCCACGACTATAAATAAGGCGCTTGTTGGGAGGAAACCCCACTTGTATATCTTTTCATTAATTTTTAGTGTCAGTTTTGTGTTGTTGGCAGAGTAGGGGAAGTCTGAGTACCCAAAGGTTGAAGCTGAGGGGCATGTTTGAGCTTAAGTGTGGGGTCATCCCGACTCTAAAGATTGAGAATCATGTCCGAGCTAGGCCCGAGTGGGTCTCAGTGAGTATTTTACACCCTTGTTTTAATGTTTTTCTTTGTGATCATGCATCGGGGACTATGCATAACATAAGTGTGGGGTGGGGAAACTACTTTCTGAAGTGTAATTGTATAAAATTATTATTTTTTAGAAAAATCTCGGACTTTTCTCAACGATGGATCGGTTGGACAATTTTCTTGAGGGATAAAGTCCGATTAAGAACACCAAAAAGATTTTTTTATTTTTTGTAGGATAGATAAGTAGTATACCTTAGTTTTTCCTTGGGCAACGGTTCTTTTCCAAGGGTGTAACTTGAACCGGGCACTTTAAATTAATTTTTTTTTCATAGTAGTTAGGAAGAAACTGAGTAACTGAGAAATACCCTATGACATGTTTGATGTCGGCATATTGGGTTATGACATACATTCTGCTTTCTCATATATTTGGTTTGACATGTGATGCCTGAGTAAAAATAAATAGCCTATTTTATGACGTCTTAGCTCAGTTGTTTGACGTGTATGCTACATAGTGTAATATTACTTAATTATCTCAATTTTGTGTGCTTGCTTGACTTGAGAGTTGAATAAAACCGTTGTGATTGAGTGATGTGCAATGTGTGAGTGAGGTTTAGTGATTTTCTATGCTATCCTATATAGTCTAGAACTTGCCCCGTGTGTTCATCGAAGCGAAATTGTAGGTTATGCTAGTCTAGGAGATGACGTACGCATTTTCTTGCTTGATTATGGATGTGCTTGTCACATAAGAACTACATTTTCCATTGCTAGCCCCTTTGAGCCGTTTGAACTTTTCTTTGGTACCCACATTACAAGCCGTACCACTATTTTGTTCTTAAGTCGAGATTTTTTCACCTTTTCCTCCTGAGGCACTTAGTCGCTTAAGGAAGTAAGGTGAGATATTAGGGATTAAATTTGGAGTGGAGCCATGGAAAGGCTTATTAGTGCACTAAACATTATATTCAAAAGTCACTATCCATTGAATCTTCATGTATGGAGTGTGTGTAGGAAAGAAAAAAAAATGATAGTAAAAGTATGTACAAAAAGATACACACCTCAAATTTTTATTAATTTGTTCTAGTGAAAATATAGAAGTGCTTAATTAAAAAATGGCTATGTTGAATATGAATTGTGGCAAGAGAATTTGTTGAGAAGAATATGTGTTGATTTTTTAAGGTAGTGCATTAAAGTGCTTAGGAGGGTTAGTCACTATTCCTAAATATATCCTACCCGTCTTTTAGCCTACATTACAACCTTAAAAGTCCTAATTGATCCTAGATTTGTCTAACTTGAATTAGTGGAGATCTACACTACGGTCAAGCTTATGGTACGACCACGGGATGCATATGAATTCTTTGTGAGAGTGAGGGAACTCGTTCAATTGTGTGATGTCCTTAAATTATGTTCAAAAGCATATTTGAATGTTCATACTAGTTATATTAACTCTTTTGTTGTTGGTGAGGGCACATGATCTTATGAACGAATGGTAATGTTGTAAAGTTTCTTGTTGAGTAGGTGCGTGAATTAAGAGTGCTTAGTGGTTGCAAGTTGACTCTTGAGGTTGGGTGGTTGCAATTAGGTTATTGGTATTATTGATTAAATTGTTATACTTGGGCATGTTTAAAGAAGGGAAAGAATGTGAAATTTTGTATGTTCATACTTGATTGCCGGTATCGATCATAGTTATGGGGTAATGTGTGTTATTGAAAAGTAAAATACTCCTTGTTAATGAAATGTGTACATGTTGAAGGGTAGTAGATTGTCCCATTGCTCAAGGACGAGCAAGAGTCTAAGTGTGGGGTGTTGATGCGTGGCTAGAATTCATGGTTTAAAGCATTATGTGCCTTACATTTTATGTGCGTTAATGATAAAAATACACGTCATCTGTGCATAATGGAGTTTATTTCATGTGTAGGTGAATTGGAGATGGAAGCCGAACTAAATGGATGCATAAACATCAAAAATATGCTCAAGAGTCGAAAAGGAGTGACCCGGGCTATAGCTGGGCGTTTGGGGCTTAAAGCTAGGCCTGCTCAGGCTATAGCTGGGCGTTTGGGGCTTAGAGCCAGGCCTGCCCAGGCTATAGCTGGGTGTTTGGGGCTTAACGCCTTGGGTCCCTGGTCTGGTCCAATCCGAGTTTTGATGGTTTTCAGTGTTTCCCGGTTTTACTAGAAGTATCCTACACATTTAGGGTTTGTCCCAAACATATAAATAGACCCAAAAATACAACTTTGAAGGGGGATTCACGTGGGGGATTTGACGTGGAGGAACACACGCCACGCTTGAAGGAGGCTTCTACCTAGTTTTTCTTCTCTTCTCTTCATTTAATGTCATAGTTCATTAGTTCTAGATTTTTGGGTGCTACATGAACGTTGTAGCTTGAAGCTTGAATTGTTCTTATTATTTTATCATATTTGTTTATTTATTCAATCTTGCGCTTAATTATTTGATTGCTTGATCACCAACTGAATACTATCTACTAATCTAGCATTGAACTCAGGAGAGGAAATTCTAGATTGTATATAAGATTGGGTAGAGCAAGATCTTAATCCTTCAGGGGAGCGGATTTGCGGTTAGGATAGGAATATACCTAATCGCCTTGCTTGATTATTATACGGAAATTATTAATGCGTTCTTTTTAATCCTAATTTCATAGGAATATAGGCGTTAGGTTAGCTTGAATAGGAGAGTTGTACTTCGGGAGAAGGCTACGAGCAATATTAACCTCGTCAATCAATAAACTAGATAAATTAATTAGATGATTGAAGTGGAAAACTCAACAGGATTGTTAGCTAACCCATAGCTTTAGAATATCGGATCTCATTGAATTCGTATCTAAAATCTAGCAAAGTATTTCGTTAGTTTCATAGTTTACTATTCTAGATTAATTTTAGTTAAATATTCATACTTTAATGTTCGCTTGAATAGATTAATTGTTTGGGTTTAATTTAGTTGATAGTTAATCACAAGTCTCTGTGGGTACGATATCTGGACTTACAATTCTATATTACTTGTCAACCACGTATACTTGCGTGTGCGTTTCGGACCAACACCTAACAACTAGTGTTAGAATAAATCACATATTTTTAGAAACACAAGTCAAATATAATCGTTAATACCATTTTCAAGGTAAACAGTTTGGCGCCTAACGTGGGGATAAAAATAATAATGATTGTTACTGCTAGTTTTCTGAAGACACAAGTTATTCTTCACACTTTTTCCTACCCAAAAATCTTCGATTTCAGGTAAAAAATGTCTAACTAAATGAATGCACTTGAGAGCAATGGCCTTGAGGCCCACGAAGAGAACGGTGGAATGGCCCCAATCACCGGTGTACCACCACAAAATCCTGGGGTAGTACCAGTACCACTCTCCGTCAGTATGGCATTTCGCAATGTTGTCCATATCGATGTAAGCCCTCACACCGAAGGAAGTGTGTGCGGAGGAGACCAGCGTGAAGCGCAGAAAACTCCTGCTCGGGAGGAAAGGGAAGTTAGCCTAAAAGTCATTTTTGAAATGCTACAACTGTAGCAAATGGCTATTGCTCAGTTGCAGAGTCAACAAAAAACTCCAAGCACGGCAGCGCTGGGAACGGCTCCTCAAGTCGAGCAGGCACTAGAGAAATCAAGCAATAACAGGTCAGCAGCAGACCCCGCTATCATGCAGATGCTCGAGGACCTTAATAAAAGGAATGAATTAGGGGAAAAGAAGATAGAAGCTAACGACAATAAGGTGGACACCTATAACTCACGGGTTGATCAGATTCCGGGTGCACCCCCAATTCTGAAGGGTGTATATTCAAAGAAATTCGTGTAGAAATCGTTCCCATCGAGTGCGACTCCGAAGCCCATCCTGATGAAATTCAGAATGCCCGATATTCAGAAGTATAACGGGACCACGGATCCCAATGAGCACATCACTGCCTACACTTTTGATGTAAAGGGAAATGACTTAAAGGATGATGAGATTTAATCTGTCTTGTTGAAAACATTTGGAGAAACTCTACAAAAGGGGGCCATGATGTGGTATCATAACCTACCCCCAATTTCAATGGATTCGTTTTCCATGTTGGATGACTCTTTTGTAAAGGCACATGTCGGTGCCATCAAGTTCGCTACGAGGGAGTCTGATGTCCTCAAAATCAAACAGAGAGAAAAAGAGATGCTAAGGGAATTCATCTCCCACTTTTAGATGGAGCGAATGAATTACCTCCAGTACCCGATGACTAGGCAGTGCAGACCTTCACTCAGGGCTTGAATGAACGGAGCTCAATAGCTTCGAAATAGCTGAAGTAGAACTTGATTGAGTATCCCGTCGTAACTTGGACGGATGTGCACAATAGGTATCAGTCATAGATCAGGGTCGAGGAAGACCAATTGGGAGCCCCCTCTGGCTCGGTATACCCAAACAGGCTCCTAGCAAAGGAATCAAGGTGTATGAAAAGGGAGTCGAAACCACGCAAAGAAAGGTATCAACCATATGTCAAAGATGAAGAGACACTTTGAGGCATAATATCCCTCGAAATAATCGGGGAATAGATCGAGGCCATCGGTGTCTCAGGGATACCATATGGCGGTACGGTCGGATCCTTCCCAAAGGAACCCAACTTGATGTGTGAATACCATGGCATTCATGGTCATAGAACCGAAGAATGTATGCAGCTTCGAGAGGAAGTGGCTCGGCTAATCAACGAATGTCACCTTAGAGAATTCATCGGCAATCAAGCCAAGAACCACTTCCAAGAAAGAGAGGCGAACAAAAAGAATGAACCAGAATAACCTCATCACATCAATTGCATGATCACCGGAGGAAACGGCATCCCACGAGGGCCTATGTTAAAACGGGCCAAAGTGTCCATCGCAACGGAAAAGCAAACTCGGAGCTATATACCCGAGGACGCTCTTACATTCAGAGAAGAAGACATCGAGGCCTTTCCCAAATCACATACTGATGTGCTGGTAATTTCTTTTCTTTTGAATAGCATTCAAATTAAACATGTGCTCGTGGATCTAGGTAGCTCAGCCAATAGAATCAGGTCTAAGGTGGTGGAGCAGCTCGGGGTGTTTGATCAAATCACACCCACCGCTCGAATCCTCAATGGGTTCAACATGGAAAGCGAGACCACAAAAGGGGGAAATCATCCCCCCGGTCAATGTGTCTGGTACAGTTCAAAACACCAAGTTTCATGCCATCGAAGGTGATATGAGATACAATTCCTTGCTCAGAAGGCCGTGGATACACTGCATGAGGGTAGTGCCATCAAATCTTCAACAGATGATGAATTCCCCAAGAAAGGATGGTGTAATAAAGGTGTATGGAGGGCAGCATGCGGCAAAGGAGATGTTTGCAGTGCACGACATGGCATCAACGTCGATATCCTCCATATCAGAGAAGCCAAAGGACAAACAGGTCCCCGAGGGGCAGGTTTTCCGTGAACAACCGAGCAAGGACGATGGAGAAGACTTCCTCGCCCCTCGAACCTTCGTTGCCCCTGAGGAATCAGCTGCAACAATATCAACGATCGAAGATTTGGAACAGGCTGTTTTGATCGAACATCTCCCAGATCAAAAGGTATACCTGGGAATAGGATTAACCCCCAAAAACTGAGGGAAAAACTTATTCAAATTATTATTAGCAACATTGAATACTTTTTTTTGTCCCATTTAGACATGACAGTGATCCTGCCGAAGGTAACCACCCATCGGCTAAGTTCAATCCCAGGTTCAAATGCCTGAAACAAAAAAAAAGACCTCAGTCCGAGGTAAAACATGCATTCATCAAAGGCGAGGTAACAAAACTCCTCAAAATAGGGTCCATTAGGGAAGTAAAATATCCCGAGTGGTCAGCCAATGTAGTAGTAGTCCCCAAAAAGGGGAATAAGTTAAGAATATGCGTAGATTACAAAGACTTAAATAAAGCATGCCCTAAAGACTCATTCTCGCTGCCCAACATCGATCACTTGATCGATGCCACGGCCGGCCACGAGATACTCACTTTTCTCGACGCCTACTCTGGGTATAATCAAATTCAAATGAACCCAAAGGATAGGGAAAAGACCTCATTCATCCCGAAGTATGGTACGTACTGCAACAATGTAATGCCCTTCGGGCTAAAAAATGCAGGAGCTATGTATCAGCGCTTAGTTAATAGGATGTTCGAATATCAAATGAGAAAATCCATGGAGGTTTACATTGATGACATGCTAGTTAAATCCCCGCACGCAGAGGACCATTTGATTCATTTATAGGGAACATTTGATATCCTTAGAAGCTACAACATGAAGCTCAACCCTGAGAAATACGCCTTCGAGGTAGGTTTGGGCATGTTTTTAGGCTTCATGGTGTCGAACAGGGGGATCCAGATCAACCCCGACAAGATCAAGGCAATCAAAGAAATCACAGTGGTAAACAATGTGAAGGTCGTACAGTGGCTGACCGGGCTAATAGCGGCCTTAGGCTGATTCATCTCGATGTCATCAGAAAAGAGTCATCATTTCTTCTCCTTACTCAAAAAGAAAAACATCATCGAGTGGACTCCGGAATGCCAACATGCCCTGGAATAATTAAAGCGGTATATGTGGAGCATGTCTTTACTCCACACCCCGAAAGAGGAAGAAATGTTGTACTTGTATCTGGCAGTATCCGAAGTAGCGGTAAGTGGTGTGCTGGTTCAGGAAGAACAAGGTACACAATTCCCTGTCTATTACGTAAGTCGGACCCTGGGAGATGCTGAGACCAAGTATCCACATTTAGAAAAATTAGCTCTTGCATTAATAAGTGCATCTCGAAAATTGAAGCCTTACTTTCAATGCCGCCGTATATGTGTTTTAACAACATACCCTCTTCGTAACATCTTTCATAAGACCGAATTATCGGCCCGATTGGCCAAATGGGCCATTGAAATCGGAGGTTATGATATCGAGTATCAACCTCGAACAACTATCAAGTCCCAAATTTTGACGGAGTTCATTGCCGACTTTACGCCCGCCCTTGTGCCCGAGGTAGAGGAAGAAATTTTACTAAAAATGGTCACATCATCAGGGATATGGACCCGATTCCCTGACGGTGCCTCGAACGTGAAAGGGTCCGGGCTCGGCATAATTCTGAAACCTCCTACGAGCGGCATGATTAGACAATCTATAAAAACTAAAAAGTTGAGTAACAACAAGGACGAGTATGATGCTATGACTATAAGTCTCGAGCTGGCCATGGGCCTAGGAGCAGAAGACATCGAAGAAAAATGTGATTCCCTTCTGGTAGTAAACCAAGTAAATGGGAGCTTCGAGGTTCGAGAAGGAAGGATGTAAAGATACTTAGACAAACTTCAAGTCACATTGCATTGCTTAAAATAATGGACTCTGGTCCACATACCTCGAGAACAAAACAGCGAGGACGATACACTCGCAAAACTAGGATCATCCATAGAAGAAGATGACATACTCCTCGCGGCGGTTGTATATCTATCCAAGTCATTGATCGAAGAATTACATGTCGAGATCAACTCCACAAGTCTGATGTGGGATTGAAGAAACAAGTACATCGATTATTTGAGAAGTGGGAAGCTGCCCACGGACCCCAAAGAATCAAGGGCCATTCGAACCAAAACAGCTCGATTTTCACTCGACGAGGATGGAACTCTATATATAAGGACCTTCGGCGGCCTCCTAGTAGTGTGCTTTGGACTAGGGGATACCGAGTATGTGCTTCGTGAAATCCACGAGGGCACTTATGGGAATCATTCTGGCGCCGACTCTTTAGTTCGAAAAGTGATCAGAGCGGGCTATTATTGAGACAACATGGATAAGGACACTAAGGAATTTGTTCAAAGGTGTGATAAATGCCAAAGGTTCGCACCAATGATTCACCAACCCGACAAACAACTACATTCATTCTTATCACAATGGCCATTCATGAAGTGGGCGATGGACATCCGGTGGCGCCAGATAGAGCTAGATTTATTTTGTTTATGACTGACTACTTCTCGAAATAGGTGGAAGCACAGGCCTTCGAGAAGATAAGAGAAAAAGAAGTCATCGACTTCATCTAGGATCACATCATATGCCAATTCGGGATCCCCTCCGAGATCACATATGACAATGGGAAGCATTTCATCGGCGGCAAGGTGACGAAGTTCCTCGAAGATCATAACATCAAAAGAGTCCTATCAACACCCTACCACCCATGTGCCAATGGACAGGCTGAGTCCACAAAAAAAACCATCATCCAAAGCTTCAAAAAGAGGTTATAAAATGCAAAGGGAAAGTGGAGAGAGGTGTTACCTGAAGTGCTATGGGCAAATCAAACAACTTCGAAAACAAGCTACGTAGAAACACTGTTCTCTTTGGTGTATGGTTTCGAGGCTCTAATATAGTTCGAGGTCTGGGAGCCAAGCGCTAGATTTTGATATGCCACCGAGGACTCAAACAACGTGGCCATGACTACAGTCCTCGAGCTATTAGATGAAAAGCGAGAGGCTTCACTTGTTCGAATGGCCGCCAAAAAATAAAGGATCGAAATATACTATAACAGAAGAACAAACCTCTAACACTTCGTTGGGGACTTAGTCCTAAGGAAAGTCACCCTCAACACTCGAAACCCTAATGAAGGGAAGTAGGGCCCGAGTTGGGAAGGACCGTACCGCGTCCTCGTTGTAGTAGGAAAAGGGTCCTACAAACTTGGAACCATGGAAGGCGAGCAACTGCCAAGCAATTGGAACATATCGATGCTCAAACGCTATTATTGCTAAGGTATAAAATTTTCCCTTTTCATTTTGTGTTTGACACTAATTTTTCACAGATGTTCGATGGGGGACACTGAACCACCCTTCAACTCGAAGACCATGGGTTTTAAAGCATATGTTGCGCTTTTTTTCCCTTCGATCGGGTTTTTATCCCTAAAAGAGTTTTACCGGAAAGGTTTTTAAGGAGGCAACATATATATTCTACATGAGGAAAACTCAACAAATATTCAATGATTCTTCTCAATCAACCTCGAATACTGGGGGGTATCACCCTGTAGGTTATCTTCGCAAAAGAAATCAAGTTATGTCTAAGAGAACCTCGATATGAGAGTATTATATCGGGCCAAACGGCCGATTGAACCGTGCCCATGTAGAAAATTCGAGCCTCTGAAGACAAAAACATGTACACATATATCAAGTAACCGAAGAGGCCTTTTTGCTTGTCAAAACACGCTTTGTGCTGCAAAGAAGTTTACTACTTTCACGCAAAAACGGCTTGAAGACCAGAAATCCTCGAAGCACTTGGAGATTTCCATCGACAGCCAGTGCATCGAGCCATCAAAAACATCAAATTCATAAGCCCTCAGTGAGGCAGCAGCAAATTCATAAGCCCCCAATGAGGCAAGATCAAATTCATAAGCCCTAAATGAGGCAACATCAAATTCATAAGCCCTCAATGAGGTAACATCGGATCCTTAAGACCTCAATGAGGCAATATCAAATTTATAAGACCTCAACGAGGCAACCTCGAGCTCGTAAGCCCTCAACGAGGCAACATCGACTCTGTAAGATCTCAACGAGGCATGCCTGAACTCATAAGACCTTAAAAAGGCATAACCCCGATATTAAGGCTAAGGATATATATTCCAACTTGTAAGACCCCTAAAAAGGCATACCCTCAATATAGACGCCGAGGCTATCTCACCCGGGGACTGAAAGGCTACGGCCAAACACAAATACTATGGTCATATTAAAAGTCTCCGGCCAAATTAACGCGTCTCGAAGACGTCCGACCACCGCCATAAAAATAAAGGCCTTCAAATACTTTGAAAATACTTCGAAAAGAACCGGTTAATCAAGCTACCCTCGGCACGAGCAAAGATCTTCGATAATATCATCTCCGAACAATGAAAAGACTTTGAAATAATAAACTTTCAACAAAAAGGCTTCGAAACATCAGCCTTTGAAAAAACCTCACAAGGTACTCAATTATTGTCGCATATCGACTTATAGTCTAGGCTCTTATTCGAGCCATCGAAGAGTCGGACGAACACAAAACATGCCAAGGCATAACTTTAAAAGCCTTTAGCCAAAATGAGGGAAAACTACAGCCATATTAGAGGTCGAATCGACCCAATATAAAGAGCCTAAGGGCAAATTTGTAAAGATCTCAACAAGGAAACTTCAAGGTCGTAGGACCTCACTGAGGCGGCATCGAATCTGTGAGACCCCAACGAGGCATGTCCAAATTTACAAGACCTTAAAAAGGTACAACCCCGATATTCGGGACCAAAGCCATAATGTCGAACTTATAAGACCCCTGAAAGGGCATACCCTCGATATGAAGGCTAAGGTCATCTCGCTCGAGGACTAATCGTAAGACCTCGCTGAGGTAAAACCAAGCTTATAAGACCTCAATGGCAAGCATCAAAATTCAAACCAAAAAAGCAAAGATAAAGGCAAACTGAAAGTGTATGCAAAAACAAGACGAAAGATCTCTTTATATAAATGATGGTACACATGTACATTTACAACACTCCTACATGGAGACTTTTACCGAAAAAAGACCTAGTCTATCGTTACTATTGGGAACTTCACCTTTTCCCTTCAACGACTTTGACTTCATCAACCCCCTTGGAACTAGCATCCTCATCAGCTTCCTTCCCTCCATTTTCAGCATCGGCTCCATCGTCGGTAGAAAGGAGGAAAGTAACACCAATATCGTCCACCTTAGACTGTTGTATCTCCCCCAAGAAATCAGAGCCCTTACCAAAAATCTCCTCGAGGGTCTCCTTCCGAGATTTACATGGGGCATACTCATTGCTTCTTTGCTCTCGATCAAAAGCCTCCCCCTCAACTCCTTCTGAGCATCAGTAGCATCTGTTAGACGATGCCCATTCCCTTCGGAGTATTTTCTAACGTCTCAAAAATGGATTTTCGCACCTAGAAAAGTTTTGGCTACGCTTTTGCCCATATACAACAAGGTGTGATGCCCCTAACATTAGTAAAGCACTCAAGAACTTCGAGTGGGAGGATATCAAGACTCCTACAAGAATTTTTGCCTTAAAAATATAACATATATGTGAAGTTACTTGGACTTGAATTCAGGGAAAAGAAGAATTGGTGAAGCATTTCCCAACATCGAAATGTATCTACGACATGAGGGAATATCTTCCAGTTATTTTCTCTCCGCCAAGGAATGGCCCGACCAGCTCTATAGATAGCTATATCTCCTTCGGATGGAGGTATCTTCACTTGCACTGCCTTCTCCCAACGGAAATCAACCTTCGCCTTTTCAATATGATTTACCGCACCAACGTATCAAGACGTGGGCTCGCATCGGCCTTGCTGCCGAGGAAGATTTATCAGCCTCAAAATCATATGACCTTTCATAGGGTCCGAGGAGGCACTTCTCAACACGAGAGGGAACTGCCGTTTTGCTCTTAAATGAGCGTGAAGAAGAAGGAGTTTTCTCTTTTTGAGGGACCGTCTTAGAAGTTTTGACCATAAATTAAAGAATAAGGAGAAGAAAACTAGCGAAGAGATGAAAGCAGAAGCTGCTAAGTGGAGATTTTGAGGATGTTTCAAAGGGTGAAAATTTGAAAAAATAAGGGTTGGAATATTTACAGAGGCTTTTCTAAGCATATTGGAGAAGTTGAAAGGGCGACAAATAGTGGTTCAGGGGCTTTTCAAGAACCGTGCTCTATGCAACCTTTCTCTCACATCAGTTGATGACCTCAAGTGGCTGACATCATGATGGAGATATCGAAGAGCCAAGAATTCAAGACCATTCCTTATCATTACATTCAAAGAAACGCGGGGACTATCTATATACGGCCAAAATCTGAGAGTCCGATTTTGAGTCCACTGTGGCATTCCACGTTCGGAGGATCATACCTCGAGGGAGCATATCGGAGGTTCCCTGTGTTCGACCTCGAGGAAGTACAAATCGATGACTATAATGGAAAGGCAGAAAATTCCTAAAGAAAGTGGTTGGAGCTGACCAAATCTGCAGGAATAGTGCAAGTGCGTACTTAGCCATTAAATAGATGTACTAATGTCATTACCTTGTCATAATTATACATGTACTATGTTCGGATTCCCCCTTTCTATATAAAAGGTACCCTTGCCATTTTGTAAAGACACGATACATTCAATACAATAGAACATTTTCTGCTCTCTTGGTTCAACGTTATCTCTTGATTTATTGTTTCTTACTTAGTGTTCCTCTTTTATTATCTTCATTTATTGTTCATTATTCGTCATAAAGGGCCATCCTCGAGGCCCCCAATATCGCTATCCCTTCATCGATCGCCCGCTATTGAGCGTAATAATTCGACCTTGAGGCCCAATTCCAGCAAGCTCGAGGCCTAGCCTAGTAACAACTTGGTTTGAACACCACTATTCTCATATATTTGTATCTTACTTTTCTTATTCACGCTTGACGTCTATTGCCTAACAACTAGTGTTAGAATAAATCACATACTTTTAGAACCACAAATCCAAATATAATCGTTAATACCGTTTTCAAGGTAAACTAATAATAATAATAATAATTACAAAAAAAAAATAATAATAATAATAATTAAAATAATGATAGTAATAATAATAACAACAGTAATAATAACACTAATAATAATAATAATAATAATAATAATAATAATAATAATAGCAATAACAATAATAATAGCAATAACAATAATAACAATAATAATAATAATAATAATAATAATAATAATAATAATATTTCTAATAATAATAATAACAGCAATATCTTTTATAATATCAATAATAATAATAACAATAATAATAATCATCATAATAATAATAATAATAATAACAACAATAACGATAACAATAACATAATAATAACAACAACAACAACAACAACAATAATAATAATAATAATAATAATAATAATAATAATAAGAACAACAACAACAACAATAATAATAATAACAATAATAATAATAATAATAATAATAATAATAATAATAATAATGACAATAACAATAATAACAATAACAAATAATAATAATAATAATAACAACAATAACAATAATAACAATAACAATAATAATGATAATAATAATAATAATAATAATAATAGTAACAATAATAATAATAATAATAATAATAATAATAATAATAGTAACAATAATAATAATAATAATAATAAGAACAATAACAATAATAATAACAATAATAACAATAACAATAATAATAACATGTCACGACCCCAAATTCCTAAATCGTTCGTGATGGCGCCTATCATGGAACTAGGCTAGCCAACCATTTCAGATTATCAATATATATATATATATATCATAATTTCCCAAAATTAGCAGGTTTTTAAAATGGCAAAGCGAGATGAAACATAATACACACTTCCCCAAAACCTGGATTCAAGTGTCATGAGCATCTAAGACTGAAAATACAATGTACAACCTACTGGCTTGCTACAACAAAAGCCTGGGATACAAAAGGCAAAACTATGAACTGAGGAAGAGAAAAGAGGTGAGCTGGGGATGCTGAGCAGCTACCTCGATCCTCGAACAACTCCAAGCTCGTCCGAAAATCAACTAGTGAGATGGTCCGGTACCTGGATCTGCACACACAGAGGTGCAGGGAGTAACGTGAGTACGCCAACTCAGTAAGTAATCAAAGTAACTGAAAACTTGAGTCTTGCGACAAGCGCTAAATCATGTAAATCCATATAATGAATAACATTGGAATTGAATAAATCAAGTAAGGAATCTACAATTCCGAATATTTCATAAAACTCAGGTTTCCATTTAAAAATCTTGTATAAAAATATTTATCCAACATTTATTATCAGAAGCTCAGTGTAAAGAAGGGTGAAAACAGCATTTTCATTAAATATAAGCCCCTCGGGCACAATATCACTCACAATAAAGCCTCTCGGGCAAGCCTCTCAATCACTCGTGACTCCACTATTAGTATCTCATGCTCTCACTTAACACTCGTACTCAGCATGTACCATAAACACACACAGCTGTTGCGGCGGGCAGCCCGCTCAACTACTATATTTATATATATATATATATATATATAAATATATATATATTTATTTATACTACACTGGCGTGTAGCCCGATCCATATATATAACATACGATGCGGCGTGCAGCCCAATCCATAAAATAGTCGACTGCGCTCACTAGGGGTGTACAGACTCATGGAGGGGCTCCTTCAGCCCAAGTGTAATATATGTTGTGGCGTGCAGCCCGATCCAATATGTATATTGTTGCAGCGTGCAGCCCGATCCATATATAACAAATATTGTTGCGGCGTGCAGCCCGATCCATATATATATAATCTGTATTGCTGCAGCATGCAGCCTGACCCACATATAATATATAACATATATATTGTTGCGACGTGCAGCCCGTCCCATAACAATCCTCACTTACTCGGCGCTCGGCCTAAAACATATATATACTACTGCGGCGTGTAGCCCAATCCATACCTATCCTCACATACTCGGGTTTGGGCCTGACTCAGTCACCCTCACCAGCCATTTGGGCAATTCATCTCAACTTACGGGACTCATCCCAAAATACTTTTCAGAGTTTTCAAAGCAGTGTGATAACAATTAAAATAACAACAAGTAGGGAACATGACTGAGTTCACAATTGTTCTAACAGAATAGTGTAAAGGTACCCCCCCCCCCCCCCCCCCCCCGAGGGTCTAAAAAGGACGACTCAAGGCCCCAACATGGAAAATACCTTTAAGGGACTAAACAGGTCGGCACAAGGCACCAAACATGGCTCACAGCCCATAGCAAGAATAAATTTCTAAAAGACAAGATGTCGTAAGGTTTCAAATTGGATACGCGACTTAATAGTTATTACGAGACGTTGTCACCTCATTTATCAACACAATATCAAATGACGGGATGTCATACCCTCAGGTTTAGAGTTACAATCTTTACTTACCTCAAAACAGCCTAAAAGCTACTCCACGATGCGCTTGCCCCTCGAATTGGTTCCCAAATGCTCCGAATCTAACCTAAATAAGATTAACAGCATCAATATACGCTAAAGGAACAAAACACAATCGAAAGATATAAATTTTAACACAATTCTCGAAATTCTGCCAAATCCGAGCCCTGGGTCCACGTCTCGGAATTTAATAAAATTTACACCACTAGAATCCTCATCCTCCCACAATTCTATACGTACCAAAAACTCCACAATTCGACCATAATTGCCCACTCAAATCACCAAAAGAATTTTTAAATTTCCTCCCCATTTTCCCCAACTTTTTCTACTTTAATTCTTCAAATTACAAGCCTAATCCGTTACAAAATAACATAGAAACGAGTTTTATAATCCGGGAACTTACCTCCACTGAAGACCTTCGAATTCCCCCTTCAATTTCCTCTCAAACAAGATTAACCTGCATGCAACAATGGAAGAAATGACAAAATATTCACGGAGGCACCTATTTATACTGTTCTGCCCAGTTAATTCGCACCTGCGAACTATTCCTCGCACCTGCGGTCCCAAGTGCGCACCTGCGAAATCCCACTAACAGTCCAATTCTCGCACATGTGAGTCCTTTTTCCGCACATGAGGCTTCGCAGGTGCGGCTCATTCTTCAAACCTGCGGATTCCTCCTGCCTAGCCTCTTTTCGCACCTGCTTAAGGACCTTGGCACCTGCGTCTCCCCATCTGCAGGTGCGGCACACCAGTAAGTTCACACCAGCAGTTATTTTGCTGCGAGTTCTTAAGTCCAACCCTCCGTTAGCCATCCGAAATCAATCCCGAGCCCCTCGGGGCCCCAACCAAACATACCAACACATCTCATAACATCATTCAAAATTAGTCGAGCCTTCTAATTATCAAAAATGAAACAAACGCACAAAAAATACATCAATTTCAAACCTATGAACTTTAAAACTTCTAAATTTCGCCAATGATGCCGAACAAACCAAAACACATCTGATTGACCTGAAAATTTGCACACATATAAAAAATGACATTAGGAACCTGTCCCAACTTCCGGAATTCCATTCCGATCCCGATAGCCTATTTTCCACTGCCGACCGGAAATCGCCAAAAATTAACTTTTGCCAATTCAAGCGTAATTCTACACCGGACATCAAAACTTCATTCCAAACACACTACTAAGTCCAAAATCACCTAACGAAGCTATTCGAGCCATAAAATCAACATTCTGAGGTCGTTTACCAATAAGTCAACTCCCAGTTGACTTTTTCAACTTTTAAGAGACTAAGTGTCTCAGTTCTCACCATGACCACTCCAAACCCTAACCAACCAACCCAACACAACATATATAGGCTAAGAAACATATGATAAAGCAGAAATGGGGGAAACGGGGCTAATCTCACGGAGCGACCGGTCGGGTCGTTACATCCTCCCCTCTTAAACAAACATTCGTACTCGAACGGGTCTAGAAACATATCTGTAGTCTCGAATAAGTGAGGATATCTTCTCCGCATCTCCCGACAAACGGGTCTAGAAACATACCTGGAGTCTTGAATAAGTGAGGATATCTACTCCGCATCTCCCGCTTGGTCTCCCAGGTGGCATCCTCCACCGGCTGTCCTCTCCACTAAACCTTCACTGAAGTTATATCCTTAGACCTCAACACTCTGACCTGACGACCCAAAATAGCCACTGGATCTACCTCATATGACATATCACCCTCGAGCTGAACCGTGCTGAAGTCCAAAACATGAGACGAGTCACCAACATACTTCCGGAGCATCGAAACACGGAAGGCATGGCAAGCCTATAAGCCACCTCCCCAATCCTCTGAAGCACCTAAAAAGGCCCAATAAATCCTCTGAGTGTGCTTAATCTCTTGATTGGGTTAGGAATAATTCAATTAGGAAGTCTTATTAGTCTTTGGAAAAAGATAATTATTATATGTGGCTAATTAACATAAACTCGCTCATATTTGTAAAATCGTGAAATACATTGGATCCTTACTTGAGTGTAATTCCCGATGCATTCATACTTGTTTCCATTGATCATTTTACTTGATTTCTAGGTTAGTTTATATTTTCGCATTTAGTTATAAATATTTTCAAAACCAAAATCTATTCGTTTGGCATTGCGCGATAAGTGATAATTATCTTACATTCCTAATCGCCTCCATGTTGTTCTCTGTGAGATTCGAGCCCAATTGACGTAATTTAGGTTGTTTGAGAAGTAACCATAAGTGATTTGATTCAAACTTGTGAATATTTGTGTAATTATTTTTCTTGTTTATTTTGTTAATTTTTCATATAAAAAAATATGGCATCATATAATGAAAATATGTCGGTTGGTAGTTGTTCATACTTTGATGACCCTTGTTCTTATTGTGGAGGACCACACTCGTGGCAAAATTGTTTAAATTCTCTCGGGGATGGATTGTGCGCACAATCTCAAACCCATGAGTGGAGTATTTTTGATAGGTGTGGTCACCAAAATGGTCATTGGTATGGTTGTGCTTATTTGTCCTTCCCTTCCCCAAGCCCCCACTATGATGGTTCTACTTTTTGTGATGGAAATTTTACGGGTGAAGAAGTGGAGGGAAGTGAGCATGGTAGAAATGGAGAATTCAAGCTCATGTTGGAGCGCCTACTTTAAGAAGGGAACCATGAGCAAAATGCCTTGGAAGAGCTTTTGGAGACTAGTCTCCAAAATGATTTGGAACTTGAAAGGTTACACTCACAAATGGATGTTATGATTGAAGCTTCAAAAAGCCTAGGAGGTGATGATAACCAAGAACCTTCCTTAGAGGTTGAAGTTGAAAATTCTTCCTTGGTACTTGAACAAAACCAAGAAGAACTCTCAAATGCTCGAAATGAGAAGATGATGCTCATGTTGGAGGTCATTCTTGAAAATGAGGAAAAGAATAAATTTGCATTCGAGGAATTGAAACATGATGTGACTCAAAATGATGAGCACATCTGCACCTTGGAAGATCAAATGCAAGCATTGATAGAGGCTCATTATGTCTCTCAAGTTGAGAGTGTGGATGGAAGCCAAGAAGAGTCCAACTCCGAGGGTGAGAGCGAGCCTTACTTTGAGGAATCAAGCCTTGAACATCCGCCAACCGACTTCATGCGTATTAATAATGCCGAGAAAATTATGGAATTAGAGTCAACTGGGGTGATTGAAAATTTGGTTGAAATTGACTCTATTCCGGGGTAAAATGAGGATGTCAAAATCCGGAAAAATTTGCAAGTTGAAGGTTTGAAGGCACATTCCAAGCATTTTTCAACATTGGAATTGTGTGGTAAAACGGAAGTTGAACTACACGAGTCAACGGAGCTTTGCGAAGAGGAAAAGTTCTTACCATACATCTTGCAATTTGAGGAAACAAGAAAACAAAATGACATTCCTCACATGAGAGCCAATAAGTGCAAAATGAAGTATTTAAGGCTTTTCTCGGTCATTTATTTATCACCCCCCCCCCCACCGCCCGTGGTCACAATCTTGATTCCAAGCTTGGCGCTCAATTCATATCATCCAAGTGGCGAGAAAAGTTGTAAAGTTGATTTGCGTCGTGCCACAACGTTAAATGCGGCACTTGGTGGGAGGCAACCCATCGTTTTTCAAAATTTTTGGTCATCAGTTAAAGATAGGACAATTAGGCAGTATTGGATCGAGGATAATCTGTTGCACTTCAAGGGGGGGAGAATTGTGGTTCCTCAAGGTGCTGGATTGTGTCGTTTTCTTCTAAAGGAGACGCATGATACTCCTTATGCTAGTCATCCGGGTGTTGAAATAATGTTGGCATTGGCGTCTCGGAATTATTCTTGGCCAAAAATGGAAGATGACGTTGAGGCCTATGTGAAAACTTGTCTGGTTTGTCAACTTGACAAGACTGAATGGAAGAGAGAAGCTGGTTCGTTACAATCTCTACCGGTTTCAGACTGTCCGTGGGCTTCTGTTTCTATGGAATTTATCAACGGACTTCCAAAAGTTGATCGCAAAGCATCAATCATGGTGGTGGTAGACAGATTCTCAAAATATGGGATTTTTGTTGTTGCTCCAACCATTTGTTCCTCTGAAGTAGCTACCAAGTTATTCTACAAGCATGATGTGAAACACTTTGGGGTTCCAAGGGATATTGTGAGTGATCGGGATCCGAGATTTACATGCCGATTTTGGAGTGCTTTGATCAAATTCTTGGGGACTGATTTGAAATTCTAGACTGCAAATCACCCACAAACCAATGAACAGAGCAAACATATCAATCATCTTCTTGAAGAGTACTTGAGGCATTATGTGATTGCTAACCAGAGAAATTGGGTTGAGTTACTAGACACTGCGCAAGTTTATTACAACTTGCACAGGTTTTCGGCAGCTGAAATGAGTCATTTTGAGATAGTGTTAGGAAGACAGCCTAACACACCACTGGAAATTGCTCAGTTGAAATCAGGGGGCAAGTGTCCTACTTCCCATAAATATGCTCGCAACAAGCATGAGTTGCTGGCTGAGGTGCGAGAACACTTGAAAAGCGGCTAAAAGAATGAAAAGGAATGCTGATAGAAATAGGCGGTCTTTAGAATTCAATGTTGGTGACAAGGTTTTGCTAAAGCTTACTCCACATATTTGGAAGAAAATTTCATGCCGCGAACCTGGGGGGCGAGACCGACACCTAGTGCCTCACCAATCCTTGTGTACCAACTTGCAACTAAGGGACTCTGAACATATGATGTCATACTTTGGCCATGGGGTCACATTGCAAGACAACTGCGAATGCTGACTAAATGTCAACATAAAACTGGGGCGACAAGGCCGTCATAATTATTACAGCTGACAAACCAACCAAATATACATACAAGTCCTGCAAGTCCAACATACTTCACTAACTGACAGGATATGTCTACAAGCCTCTACTGATGGATATACTATGATCGGAATATCTCCCCGAACTACTCATAAAATATATACATATATATACAAGATGTACATAAGGCTCTAGACCTGACAACTCCGAAAGGCGTCAAGCTTACCGATCAAGCTGAACTCAGGAAACACTTAATGATGAGGTCTACCCGTCTGTCTGTCTGAACCTACACGCATGAAATGCAACGCCCCCAGAAAAGGGACATCAGTACGAAATAATGTACCGAGTATATAAGGCAATATACTAAAAGCTGAAATTGAACTGATAATATAATAACTGGAAGTCAAAGATAATCTGAAGATATGCTTACCTGCTGATACTAACTCAACTCTCTCAATATAGTAAGTAAAATAGTTGTCCGGCCCTATAGGGCTTGGTGTGTATATATATATCTGCTCTATCGTAGTAGGCTCGCTCATAGGCGCTCGGCCATACTAGGCTCTGTATCTCAACCAACTGGGCTCGCTCATAGGCGCTCAGCCACAGTAGGCTCGGTATATAATTTACCACCTGATCAGAGGTTGCCCAATAGGGGCCTGCCTATCGATTATAGCTCGATGGTAATGAAAATATATATATATATATATAGACTCTCTGCTCTCTTAACTGGAAAAAGGAAATACTCAAATGAATATGAAGTCCCGATAAAGAGACTATTATAACATACAAAACTAGAAAAATATACGTAAATTTCGGGATATGAATTTTTCTTTATGCTTCGTTATCAAACTCGTGTAATTACAAGACCATGCCAAAATGAAAGAAGGGATTAGCCTTAACATACCTGGAGTAGGGAAAATCCGTATGAAATTCTTGGAAAAGGTTGCACCGTACTCCCTTACAATCGCAAAATCTCACGTTACTAGTGTGCTAAGAAATCTTGTTGGATTTTGGTTAAAGAATGAATATCTTCACTACCGCAGTGAACTTAATGTGCTAAAGAATAATTTGAAATTGCTAAACATTGGGTGATCGTTGGCTGCTAAGAGTGACCGAGAGGGGCAACCAAATAAACAACTTGCCAGAACTCTCTTAATCCATCAACCTCAAACTTAAAATAGGATTGTTACCTTTTTTTGGTATTGAATATATAAGAAGTGGAGTGTTTTTGAGAATGAACTATCAGAATGCTCAAGTTATTCCTTGGTATTGAAAACATTGAAATGAATTTGGAAGGTCTTTTTTGAAAGCTTTAAAGGTGGATTCACCTCAATGTTGATCTACAATCTTTCATTGATAACTTGAAACTTCTTACGTAATAAATTGCTACTAGGGCTTATGTTGCATCGAAGAATATTTGAAGTGATTTTCCTAATCCACTTAGAGGCGATACTGTATTTCAATAATCGTATTTTATAGCATCCCAATGTGATTCACCTTACGTGGGTATTTTTAGACCCTTACAATTCATGAAATCCTATTCAAGTCATTACTCAATCGAAGGCCCAAATGTCATCCTTTATCAATCACAATCACATCCTCATTGCACTACCAGGGAAGTATTCCATCCCTTCTAAATGCTACTAGTCTTAGACTCCGTTGAGTTCATTCAGGCTATACTCTCACTTGCCATTTCTTATCCTTACTCATGTCATTCTAAAACTTTGTTGTCCTATCGTGCTTTAGCTTGCGATCAATTTCCTTATGTTTTTCTGGAACATCAAGCGAGACATTATATCGTCCCTAACTTTTCTTTATTCTCTTGACTAGGCCTCTCGATACCTAGACCATATGTAACGACCCGACCAGTCATTTTGAGCTATAGCGCGCCATTCGGCGGTTTAAAGTCGTGAGCAGCTCCATTTTAGGTGTTATGACTTGTAGGTGTGGTCGAAATTGAATTTCGGAAAGTTTAGAGTTGATTTGGAAAGAAAATTCTCATTTCAGAAGCCTTAAGTTGGAAGAATCAACTAAGATTGGAATCTTGAGTAAACGACCTCCGAATCAGGATTTGAAGGTTCCTGTAGGTTTTTATGATGATTTCGGACTTGGTCGTATGTCCGGATCGGGTTTTGGATAACCCGGGAGAGTTTCGATGCATATTGTGGAAGTCAGCATTTTTGAAGAAATTTCCCAAGTTTGGCTTGAAGCGCATTTCAGTGATGTTGATGTCCGTTTGGAATTCAGAGTCTGGGAATAGCTTCGTATGGTGATTTTGGAGTTGTGAGCGCGATCAGAAGTGAATTCGGATGTCCGGAGGTCATTTTGAAGTCATTTGGCTAAAGATAGAAATTTGAAAGGTTTTGAAGAATCCAACCGGAAGTGGAAATTTTGATATCGAGGTTGGAATGTGATTTCGAAAGTTGGATCAGGTCCGTACTATCAAATATGACTTGTGTGAAAAAATTTGGGGTCAATCAGACGTGATTTGATAAGTTTCGGCATCAGATGCAGGAATTGGAAATTTCTAAGTTCATAAAGTTGGGATTTGGGTGCGATTCGTGGTTTCGATGTTGTTTGATGTGAGTTGAGGCCTCGAGCAAGTACACATTATGTTTTGGTGTAATTGGACGGGGTCCCGGGGGCCTCGGGTGGATTCCGGGTGGTTAACGGATCAATATTTGAAGTTGAAGAAAGCTGAAGGTTGTTGTCATCTTGTGTAACCGCAACTGCGAGGCTTTGGCCGCAGGTGCGGATAAAGGCACAGCATGTGCGAAATTAGGCTGGAGCTAAGGAGGCCGCAGGTGCGGGAGATTTGGGCGCACTTGCTGAAGCGCAGGTGTGACAAGGGGACCGCAGGTGTGGAAAATCGGCATGGGCAAAATGTTTTAAAACAAGGATTCTTGGTTCATTTTCTTCATTTCTTCTTTGGCTTAGGCGATCTTGGGAGGCTTCAAAGAGAGGATTCCTTCATGCAATGTCAAGGTAAGTAACTCCTTCATACTTCTAAGTTAAATACAAGATTATATGCATGGAAATTGGTAGGAATTTGGGAAATATTGAAGAAACCTAGAAAATGGAAATTTGGATTTTTAGCCACGAATTGAGCATGAATATTTGAGTAAATTGTATATTTGAGTTAGTAAGGCCATGGGTAGCATATATCTTCAAGAAATTTCGGATTCCGGGCACATGGGCCTGAGGGCATTTTGGTCATGTCACTAAGCGGGGTTGGGAAATTATATAATTGGAATTGTTGCAAATATTAGAGTATATTTTCATTGGGTTGTCGTTGTTTGGATAGTTTTGGGGCGTTGTGTGTTCATTTGGAGTCATCGGAAGGTCTTGGAGGCCGGTTATGGAATTTCGGAGCGAGGTAAGTCTCCTTTCTAACTTTGTGAGGGGGAATTGTCCCCCTAGGTGAATTAATTAAGTATGTGCTATTTTCGTCGGGGGCTACGTACGCACGAGGTGACGGGAGTCCGTGTGTAACTACTATTATGCCATGATCGGGTAGCCTAGGACCCACTAGCATGCCTTACCTGTTGTACATGTGATCTTATATGTGATATTAGTCTTCTAACATGATTGAAATTGTAAATGAATGACTAAAGAAGATTAGAGTTTATTTTTCTTAAGCATCTAAAAAGAGAATTGATTTCCTTCGCGGGCAATTGTGTTTACGGATAAGGTTATGTTATTAAACATTATAAAAACTGGCAAGTGAATTTCGAAAAAAAGGATTTAAATACTATTTTGTGGTTTTCAAAAGAGAAATCTATCATTTACTTGAGTATTTGTGTTCCCGACGTATTCGGGGTGGATTGTTTATTGTGCATGTCTGCATGTGACCGCTTCGCAATTTATATTCCGCGAGCGAAATGTTATTTCCCCCACTCTCATGGGAGCGGGCCGTACGCCACGGCGAGATTGAAAGAAATATTATGGTTCGGGCCGTTCGACCCCCGACAGTGCACAAAGATGTTTATTATGATGGCTCAAGCCGGTTGTCCTTATCCCGTATGCGCTTGCTAAATTGTTAAATGTTTTATTCATGATATTTGAAGTGATAGGATATTTGGGGGAAAATAAAGAAGAAATTGTGGATTTATGATATTTGGGGGAAAACAAATAGGAAATTGTTTATTTAATATATTTTGGAAAATAATGAGGAAGTGGTAACTATTTTGTTTATTTCCAGTATTTATTTGGATTGCAGTGCCTTATATATATTGTTGTTTTATTACCTTTACATGCCTACTGTGTTCATTATATGCTGTTAATTAATTTGATGGCCCTTAGTGAGTGTCTAATTCGACCTCTCGTCACTACCTCTCTGAGGTTAGGCGGGCGACTTACTGAGTACACGTTGTTTTTGTACTCATGCTACACTTGTTGTACATTTTTATTGCATAGGTACTTTCATAGCAATGTGGAGGATTCGGAGACTTAGGCGAGTTGCATCATCCGGAGGCGATCCGCAGCTGACAGAGTCTCCCTCGTTCTGTAATTGTTTTCATTTTTAAATTTTCTAGTCCAATTTGTATTTCGGACAGGCTTTGTGATATTTGTATAAATTCTTAGAAATTGCTCATGTACTTATGACACTGGGTTCTGGGGTATGTTGGGATATATATGCTAAAGTGTAGTATTCAAACTATTGTTTTTAAATTAACAAGATTTTACTTGGTTAATATGTAATAAAGTGAAAGGAAATGCTTCTTCATAAATGATAAAACAGGAAAATTATTTCAATTAATTAATGATTGGCTTGCCTGACAATGATGTCCGGCGCCATCACGACCGTATGGATTTTGGGTCGTGACACCATAGGCTAGAAGATATGCTACTGATGATGGCGTTATTATTCCTGTATACTGAGTCCCAACGCTTCTAGTCTTTTATCCAAAGTATGGACTATTCAAAACTATCTACATTTGAGTATCTCGTACGTTGTTCACCTTTACCTTACCTACTTTAAAATATCACTTTACATTCTTCTATTTTTCTTTCGTAACCTCCCTCCCACATAAATATAAATCACATCCATCATTTGAAGCTCTATTATAACACTTGCACCTCTTGTGCCTATACAATCTGGTGGGAGCTCCATACTGACTCCTTATGAGGTTGGTACTTCTTCTAACTAGCTTTATCGTAAAGCCGTTATAGGATATTATTGTTGTAATATTTCCCTTGTACCTTCGATATTAAGAATAATTCTAGAATATTCTCAATCACGATTTCTATAATTTCTTGATCCAATAATCGAATTCTTGATTCACTTCATTGATGTAACTCTTTAGTTTCCTCCTTCTCCTGATCTTCCTTTATGTCGGCTTGAATTATCTTCCGCTCTAGGGTTCATGGTATTAGTTATTTTGTTTAGCCATTCATGGGTGCTTAGGAATATGCATGATACAATCCTTTAACAATTTAATCTTTCGTCTAAATCCTGGGCTCAATTCTTTTTTTAACGTATACTAGAATCTTCTACGGTTTTATATGTTGCATGTATAAAACTCCGAACCCTTAAGTGCGTGCATAACATAACCCACTCTGGATCATTGATCGAATAATTTCTTTCGTTCCATCTTAGCTTTCTTTCAACGTAAGCTATTATTTTTCTTGGTCTTTCTGCCCCCTTGTTGCGTCCATGCTTAGGTTATCTTAGTGCCCACACTTTCCAGCATTTTCATACAACTCATATGATCTCGAATATTACTTTTAATTTTACTTCCCGTTCATTAGCCATGGTAGGTGCCACTTTCCTTTGGAGTGCTTACAATGTTGTTGTGAGACTGTTGTTACATGACCATTTCCTCTTTAGGTCGTTGTTCTTAGGTTGACGCCTTCTTCCTTATCTCCTCAGCTAGTCTTTGTTGTAGTACTTAGGGAGAACCCTTGACTCTCGTAAAGCTGTGAGCTTATTACGGACCTTTTTAATGTCCTACCTTGCCTATAATCATCCGTAGTTGCTTACCTCTGTACCCTTGTGCTTGTAGGGTTGCTTCTGAACTAATATTTTGACTGCCTTCCCAGTGGCACTTTCTTTTATCCCCGTAACACTCATACGGTACCTTTAACTCCCCCGACTCCTATTTGAATATATATCAAGTATTATAATGACATTACTGCGAGGCTGAATTCTCCATGTTGGGTTTTACTATGTTTATCTTACACAATCTGCTAACTCGTCTGTACCTCCTGTTTATCCATGACTGGGCTCTTCCTGATCAATTACCAACTACTCGTTGGCCCATTCTCATATCAATATTCCGCGTAATCCTTCTTAGGTTATTTCCTTTGTCTTAACTTACGTCTCGCACTGGCTCCTTATTTATTAATAACAGCTCGGATGAACTTTTACTTCCTCTCTTTGACGTCGTGCTTGCACAATATTCTAGAATCGTAGCGTATCTGTGGATTTGGATAAGTTCCATCTCATTCCTTTTTCATTTTTATCGCATTCTTCCATTAACATTCCATAGTCACTAGAACCACTTAATTCCGACTTAATGCCACGTCACACCATATTCCCCCCTTTAGGGGAGAACTAAGAGTTGAAGCCACAAGAATCTACCTATAGATGTTTTACCTCTTCATCTTTGGCGTAGTTTCACAACATTAATGATCCTTACTCACCTTGTGACAATCCTTCTGTACCAAGGATAACAAATTCCCTTACTCGCGATTGTGACACTTAGCGTAACTTGCACATACAGTCTCTTAAGCTTAATTTTGCTCATATTGCTTGCTTTAGGGAAACGTCTCCCTCAATGACCATTTTCTCTAAATTTATCATGGATCTTCTTATGTTGTCCATTGTATTATCGTCGGAACAAAATCTGAATTTCTCATGATGTCGAAAATTATCAAATGACTCAGTCCCTAATTCATGTTTAGTTTACCTTATTCACCAATCCATACTGATTTCTATTACTCTGGGGTCTAACCATTCCTTCTGTTAATCACGTTAGAGTCGCGAAAATATTTCTTGAAATGAGGATGTGACTGTATGGCCTATACTCTTTTGTTGTCTCAAGGCCTATCACCTCTTTTCTTTTCCTTTACTTGACTATAAATTCTGTAATACTGTTATATTTTTTATCTACCGATGTCATCCGTGTATTACATCTTACTCATAATGCATCATTGACTCTTCTTCTTACTTCCTGCTAACATTTATATCTATTACTTTATTCCAAAAACTTGAACAAGACATTCTTTTGCTTTTAGCTACCCTTGCTCCACCTACTTGATCTTCAGGTTTCCTAGCATTCTTTCTCTACTAGGGATGGGAGCCATACCACGGTAATATTTATCCCTTCGAGGCTTCTAGTGCTTATTCTTGCAGTACTCATATCTAGCTGTACTATCTTAGAGTGCACCATCTCGGTGTCTCACAAGGAGGTCTATTTGCACCTTTGTAATTGTCACGACCCAAAATCTATTAAGGTCGTGATGGCGCCGGACACTACCGTCAGGCAAGCCAATCATTAATTTGTTGAAATAAATTCCTGTTTTAACTTTTTTTTTTTGAAATTGTTACCTTTTTACTTACAAGTCATAATAGCGAATAAAAATTTATTAAACTTTTTGACAGATAAACCATTCCATTTATTAAATTAAATCCCAAACACATCCCAGAAACCGGTGACACAAGTTCATGAGCAATTTCTAAGAATTTTACAATTTCTATAAAGCTTGTCCGAAATTCAAATTGGACGAGGAATAAAAATGAAAGTGCAATACATAGAGGAAGACTCTGCCGACTGCGGGTCGTCTCCGAGTGATGCAGCTCGTCTAAGTCTCCAAGTCAGCCATATTGCTATGAAGGTACATGTGCAACAAAATGCACAACAAGTGTAGCATGAGTACGAAAACAACGTGTACTCAGTAAGCATCCCGCCTAACCTCGAAGAGGTAGTGACGAGAGGTCGAATTTGACACTTGCTAGAGGTCAATTTAATAAAATCAAGGGTGACTCTAAGCATGGATATCATAGGCAAGTTAACAAGTAGCGAAAATAAATAGCAACTTCTTTCACGTTTAACATTTTAAAATCCACATCATTTCAGTTGACAATATAAAATTTCAAGGCCAGTAATTAGGTAAAAATCACAGCAAATACGCAGTAATATCATGCGCAAGAAATGTCGAGGGTCGGACGGCCCGAACCAACATAAATGTAAACTGTGCACTGCCGAAGGGTCGAACGGCTCGAACTATAGATGCATCTATTAACCCGCCGTGGTGTACGGCCCGCTCCCATGAGAGAACTGGAAGAAATCACCCCGCTCGCAGAATATAAATTGCAAAGCGGTCACACACAGTCATGCACATTACAACAATCCACCCTGACTACATCGGGAAAATCAAGTACTCAAGTAAATGACAATTTCACTTTTAGTGGTCATGAAAATAGTATTTAAACCTTTTCCAGAAATTCATTTGCCAAGTTCGATAACTCTAAAATATTTTAATTTCATCAGTAAGATTACAAGTACGGCAAATAGAACATGATTTTGGGTCCTAGACTATCCGGACATAAACATAATAGTAGCTACGCACGGACTCTCGTCACTTCGTGCGTACGTAGCCCCCACAAATATTAGCACATATTAAATTAGTTCACCTATGGGGACAATTCCCCCTCACAAGGTTAGAAAGGAGAGTTACCTCGCTCCGAAATTCTATAACTGGCTTCCAAGCCCTTCCGACGACTCCAATTGATGCACAATGCCCCAAAACTATTCAAATAACGGGCAAACCAATAAAAATCACTCTAATACTTGTAACAATTAAAATTATATAAGTTCCCAACTCTGCTCGAAATGTTTACCAAAATGCCCTCGAGCCCACGTGCCAGGATTCCGAAATTTCTCGAGATAAATTCTACATAGATTTACTAACTCAATTATACAAGTTACTCTAATTTTCATGCTCAAATTCATGGTAAAAGTCCAAAATTCCAAATTCTAGGTCTTCCCCAAAAATCCCAAATTTATACTAATTTTCCATGTCTAAATCCATGTAAGATCACATATTTAACTCAAAACTAGGAAGAAATCACTTACCTAGTGTTGCTAGGTGAAAATCCCTCCTTGAACTCTCCAAAATCATCCAAACCAAATGAAAGAAATGAAATAAAATGGGCCAAAACTCGTGTTTAAAACAACCTGCCTAGCCTTCATCGAGTTGTACCATGCGTTGTGCAGGTTGTACATCCTAGTGCAATTTTTCTTGCTGTACACCTTCTGTTAAAACGCCCATAACTCCTTGTAGAAATATCTAAATGACATACCTTGTTTGAAAATATGTGAATTGATTGTTCAAATGTGTTAAGACGTAAGATTCTATTCTTTGATTGTCCTAGTTGATTACCATACTATCGTGCTATATGAGATTGTGAAATGTGTTTTGATGTGCCAATCTTATTATGTGCAAAGCTCGTAAATGCTCGAGGGTATCAATATGAAAGTATGTGTTGATGAATGAAAGAATGTTAATGTGCCCAAATGTGGGAATGTATATAATGACTAAAAGTCGTGCGTGGAAAGTAATGAAAAAGGGTATTGTGAAATGATGTAAATGAGTTGAACGATTATGGAAACACCGTGTACATGAATTACTGCTTGGTGAGAACTATTGTGCCATGGGCCCAAATAAACGAATTGTTGATATGAACTTGTGTTCCTTGAAATGATGATTCTTGTGATGTAATTGTTTGTGGTTGTTGTTATGAATTTAAATTGTCAAGCGGGGTCGGGTTGCACGCCGCAAGACGAAGTAATAAGGTTGATGGGTTGTGGTGATAAGGGTGGCCGAGGTAATAAGGTGTGGCCGAGGTAATAAGGGTGGGATGTGATCATTATCACTATTGAAATGAAAATCTATGAAACTCTTGAATATGGTGATGTTGAAAGGGGAAAAGGAGAGATTGTGAAACTTGTTGATTTTGGTTGTTTCTTTCCACGTGCATTGGTTAATTGGTTTTATTATTGTCTCTTGGTTGTGTATTGTTTGATTTGTTCCGTGTTGATTGTTTGAGTATGTGCAAATTGGGTGTTCTAAATATGTTGAGGCATGATGCCCTACTCTCTGACTGTCTAGCTGAAATTCACGTATTAGCTATTTGGAATTGTGGAAAGGTGATTTACTTGTGAATGTTTTGCCATGTGTAAGGTTGGTTAAGTACCCCTAATGTGCCGGTATGAAAGATTGGTAACGAACTCAAGTATGTGAATATGATTAAGTTCTAAGAGCTGTGAAATGATATGATAAACAGGAATTGTGGTTGATTCAGTCATACTACGCTGATTGTGGAAATGTCTTATTTTGACTCGTGATTTGGGCAATGATGTGTTGTGACTTGATATCGTATGGGTCTTGCTGATTCTATTACTGTCTCTTATCTGTGCAATGTGGATCTTACTTAGAGTAAAGTTTGTTCATACATACCAGTACAATTCAAATGTACTGACGTCCCTTTTGCCAGGGGGGCTACATTTTTATGATGATTGTAGGTGGTTCCATAGTAGGTAATTCAGCCCACCGTTCGTAGCGCCTCCTCTCCATTCCGTCAGCTGCATTGGTGAGCCCCACTTCCTCTTGGGGCCATTATTGGTTCATGCCACCTCCTTTTGAGTTTATTGTGTATTGTAAGGTATAGCTGGGGCCTTGTTGCCGGCAGGTAAGGTTATGTTTCTAGTATTCGTAGAGGCTCCGTAGACACAATGTGGGTAATGTACTTGTGTATTTTGGGTAGTAAGCATACGGGTCGGAATCGTGATCCACGTTGGTAAATTTTCTATGTATTTTGTAAGTATTTGGCATCATATGTTGGGAATGTTAAGAAGTAGAAATGAATTCAAGTCGTAAGTTTATTCTTAAGTTATAAATGGTTATTTCACATGAATTATGTATATTGAAATCACGGGGTAACGCGTGGGATAGGAAAGGCAAATCAGGTTCGCTTGACCGGGTTCATTCGGTTAGGCGTCGGTCTCGTCCCTCAATTTTGGGGCATGAAAAACTTGGTATCAGAGCCTAAGGTTTTAAAGTGTCCTAGGATGTCTCGGAGCCGTGTCTAGTAGAGCCCTTCTTATCGGTGTGTTGTCGACCACATCTATAATTAGGGGGCTACATGGACATTTAGGAACTTCACCCTTCTTTGATACTCCAATCGTGCGATAGAGCTCAAGTTAGGGAGTTAGCTTTCTCTCCAAACCTTACTCTCAAAATGAGTAACCGTGATACCATAATCCGCGAGTTTGAAGCCATGAGGAGGGATTGATCCCACCATTGAGTACGATGGGATTGCCCAAGGGCTTGTTAGGAGAATGTATTGAGTTGTGGAGGGGTTGGTAGACCCTATCGCTAAGAGCAAAGTGCCCTCGTCCCTATTGATGTCACTGCACCACCAAATCCTATAGTATATCGGTTTGGTACCAACGTACGTTAGGGATGTGGAGTCAAGGGGCATCGATTAAGCTATTGCCCTGTCAACCCGAAGTCACCAAGTAAGTCACTCCTTAGCATAACCAACGTACTCTTGTTGTATATATATATATCCATATTGAAGAATTTTCATAGCCATGGTCTTAATAAATGTTGGGTCACAAAGCATTGCATGCATCTACTCTTTGAACGAGATCCATTATTTCATGAATCCACTCTACCACACATTCTCTTATAAGAAATCTCTTATGACATTGAGCTCTATAATCATTTCCTTGAATGGAGTTGTAACTACAGAATTACTACTTCCCACACGCCTTTATAAACTCTCAACAAGGGACTAAACCTGAATAATTTCTTATCGAATGAATGGATGAATAATTATCATATTTTCGCACAAGATAAAAAGGTATTTCCTCTCGACCATTTATTGTTCTCTATTCAAAAGCCTTGGCAATGTTTCTTCGAGTTTCTGCTTCAATATGAATGTTGGCATAGTATCATAGTGAAGATCTTGCTTTGTTTTATCATCATCTATAGTATGGCAGTGCCCTCTCTCTATCTTTGTTCAGGGTTCCATTTTGGCCTAATGGTCGGAATCAGCAAGATTTTTATTTGTTTGGCGAGAATCTCCCTATTCTACGACAGGTGATTTTCTGAATTTGGTCTGCTCACTTACTTTTAAACATTATTAAATCTCCATCGAAGCTAGGGTCCGTCGAGCCTCCCTATAGCTGGATCATACTACTTATTCTTGTTTCTCACCTTATTCTTGAAGGTTGTCCTTCTTCTAGTTGTAAGGAAGATGAGTACTTTCGCTCCTCTTTTTATTTTCATGATACTAGTTTGAGTGTCGCTATATGTTAATTGCTCTATGTTGCTACGAATTCAACTGATTTTAACGTTAGTACTGGCTCCACTAGCCGTGAGGCTTTTGATTTTACTCCTATAACCCTCAAGTCCTCTTCCTGTTAATTCCTCCCATATACCCAGTCTTTCCCTGGTTGTTGTCCTATTGTTCCAGTTCCAATTTCGGTGGTTGAAGAAAGATCATAATTGTGTCTTTGGCATCTAGAAATAAAATTTCGTTGGTCATATGTTAATCCTTATGTTGCTATGGGACTTGGGATAGAGTCCGGGCAACCTTATGAGCCATTCTCTGTATCTACTCTTTGAATGGGATGTATTACTTACAACCTCTTGAGAAAATTGAATCCTATAATAACTTCTTGAATCGAGTCATAATCATAGGGTAATACTCCCCACTTGCTTCCCTAAATTTTTCAACAATGAACTATACCTGATGGATTCCTCACATAACCTTCTCTGTTAAATAGATAATATATGCTCCATTGTGCCTACGCACGCACCGTCATAACAGTTTACCTATGTGGTGTTAAGTTCCATGAAAAGCATGCCGGAATTACAATCCTTCTCGAGCCACTCTTCTTCTCACTAGGTGTATATGGCTTCTATGGTTTGAATAGTCACTCTACTCTTATGAATATCATCATGAAACCTTCTCACTGTCTAGTAGCATAAGAGCATGACTTAATATATATCATATGAGTGCATGTATATCGAAATGGTCACCGTGTGCATCAGGTCCCTTTGAAGATTGAGATCCTCATATCCCCGTCATAGAAAGATCTTGTGTCGCCATCTTAGTATAACTTCCATGTCCACTTGGGACATCCCGCGGTAAGTATCCCACTTTGTTCCTAGTATTGTGGTTGTCTGTGACATGGTCTTGTACTATATTTGGGGACTAATAAAGCAGAAACATGACAAACTCATAACAAATGTTTATTTTCTCTTTACACCTCCACCACATGTGTTAATTATGTTCCTCTGTTAGTGAATTCATCGATCTAGTTTCCCAACAATTGTTAGATAACTATGAGAGAACATGTCATCCTATGTGTCACTATAACACTTACTTTCTCATTAGGACCCTTGATAGGCTCTCCATCAAGACTAAATGTACCTTTGGGGGATATCATAGCATAATGCCTACTTCTTATGTTTTCCTGTCTTTCATTAGCATCTGGGTACACCTTGAGTTAAGGTCTATGGAGAGCTCATTAAGAACATCTGCAAACCTTCCAAGATTATTCTATATTGTCCCATTGGGTTCTGTTGCCTTTGCACACTCGGCTTCTAGAATCATTGATTTCGTCATTGTGAGTGAGGAGAGTTTTGCTATCCTTGGCATTCCACCTCCCTGGTTGGATAGGAGTTTTAGTTGTCTTTCTCCCCGGAGCATCATGTTAACCACTCCCACCCCTCTAACTAATACATGATTTCATCCCCATATTAAGATGTCCTAACTATATGGTTTCACTCGTAGAAGGTTGAGATTAGATGCTTCCAGGTTTCTACACATACCATAAGAATTCTAATTCAGAAGACAAGTTATCATCTTTTTAGTTACCTCATATCTGGTCAATCATCGGGAAGGGTTAAGCTGTTTGGATGATGATAATCTCATAGGTGTTTGACTTCCTTTTCACCCTCATGTGCACGTGGCATAGATCCCTTGTGTCAGTTAATGTTAGGAGTGTAATTCAACTTCATGCGATTCTTTTGAAGTCTCTATCACAACCATGTTGCGAGAATCTTACCATTTTGAGCTAAACTTATTTTCCTTACACTCAAGGAGACAATCGGTTTGACGTACTTGACCGCTCCTCCGTAGATCTTACTATCACCGAGCAGGAAAGGTGTGGAGAGGATCAATTGTTACTATCACATGCATAACTCGTAGCCTCCTAAGGATAACTATTATTAGCATCTTCATCCTCCTGATCATGCCTCCCATGTGTCTCATGTCTAGGAAGACCCACTTCTTTTAGATCTCAGGATACATACATGGTTCCCACCTTACCAATGCGTGCTAGTGACCTCTATGCTTCATTTGTCTGATAATTAATGTCGTCACGATGGTTAACGACGTCAGCATTGTTAGTAATAATCTTCGTATCTCTTAGCATATAACCTCATGAAAGACTTTGCTTAGAACATTAATGGATTCCTGAATAATTCCAGCCCAATCTTGTACTCCGATGTTCCTCATTGTATTAGATCTATTTGGTATTGAAGGTTCAAACGTGTCAAAGAGGAAGCATCACCCTGTCAATCACACATATTTCATAGGTAATTTTATGGTCGATATATGATAACACATCCTAGAGAAATCGTTAAAGGTCACCACAGGTTTAGTTTGGGTGTTCGCGTAGAGATTTAGAATATAGGAGGGGGAACAAGTTATTCTCAATATTTTTCCCCTGGAGATGTTATGTGAATTGATAATGGATGGGTACAAATGCGCATTTCCCACTAGGCTGCACTAGGAGTATGATGTTTCCCCATAGCTTTTCCTCATATATTTTGTGTTTTCATATGTCTACGTCTAAGAAGGTAGTTGGAGATCCTTTGTGTGTCATCCCGGTGGAAGTTATTGAAGGTAAAGTTAATGGATAGTTAGCTTATGTGAGGTATCTAGATGTCATCTTTGTTAGATAAGTTCAGGGGTTGGGATTGTTTCCGTGAATGTGTTATGGCGAAGCTTGTAAGTCGAGGAAGCCACATGTGAAGCGGAGAATAAAATGAAAAAGAAATACCCCATTTGTTTGGATAAGTCAGGTAGTCGTTTATGAAGTTGATTACCTCTAAATAATTGCATTACATGTCATATTGTGTAGGGCCACCCCACTCCCCTAATCCCCCGTTGTCTTATGAATCCTTGATTTGTACGACATTTGTGTGTTGTTGTGTTAACTGAATTATGTGGAATTTGTTGAAGTAACTAAATTAAGTGGAATTCGTTGAAGTAACTGAATTATGTGGAAATTGTTGAAGTAACTGAATTATGTGGAATTCGTTGAAGTAACTGAATTATGTGGAAATTGTTGAAGTAACTGAATTATGTGGAATTCGTTGAAATGTGTTTCGGGGGCTCTCTGACAGGTGGATAGGCCTATTTACAAAGGAAACTCCGGCGAAATTTTCAAAAAAAATAAAAAATAAAAAATTAGGAGTTGTTTAAATTTGGGGGTTGGCATATAGTATATTCAAAACTTAGTGAATCCTTGATCCTTATTCGGGGACGAATGATCCTAAGCGGGGGAGTATGTAGGCCTCGGAAAAAAAAATAAAACTTCAATATGTAATTTAAGGTTTTGTGGTTTCAAGGTAGGTAATACATTGTACTTCCGGAGTTTTGGGATTGAACGATGCGCTGAGGAGTTGAAAATTTTTTGTCGCTGCTAGACCAGGATTTTGGTAGATAAAGCCTGGATAAAGCCAGGCCAGACCAGGCTTTAGGTAGATAAAGCCCGGGTAAAGCCAGGCTAGACCAGCCTTTAGGGAGATAAACCCTGGATAAAGCCAGGTCCGAAATGTTGGACTATCCATGTTTCTATCCTTATAACCCGACCCCAGACCCATATAAAACCCATTCTCCCTCATTTTTAACGACCATCTGATAATAAAGAGAGAAGCAAGAGTGAATTCTAGAGATAGAAAGTCCCCAACTTCATCAAATTGATCCTCCTTCATCACTCAAGCTTGGAACTAATCAAGTAGGACACAAATTTCTTCACCATAAGAGGTAAGCTTCCACCCCATTACCCTTAATTCTCAGATTCTAGTTGAAATGAAACACACATAGGTTAGTTCTTGGAGATGGTGTTAAGAGTCTTGCATTCATGTATCAAATCTGCCATAATCTAGTAAAAGAGGGTAGATTAGAGTAATTCTTCGCTGAAAAGGGATCATGCAATATAAAGGAACACCTAGTGTTTGATAGAAAACTCAAATGAGTTTAAGACATGTTCATGATTCCTAATTCTAAATTTAAATGTGCCGCATTGTGAATTAGATTGAAGGTGCTAGAAGGTCCGGTGATTTGAGATAGAAATTAAGGAAAAATCCCGATTCGAGGTATGTATGGCTAACTTTAACCTTTGTAGAATCCTCTTGTTGGGTCCGAGCATACGGTATGTGTACCTTGTTTGAAAATATGTGAATTGATTGTTCAAATGTGTTGAGACGTAAGATTCTATGCTCTGATTATCCTAGTTGATTGCCATACTACCGTGCTATATGAGATTGTGAAAAGTGTTTTGATGTGCCTATCTTATTATGTGCAAAACTCGTAAATGCTTGAGGGTATCAATATAAAAGTATGTGTTGATGAATGAAAGAATGTTAATGTGCCCAAATGTGGGAATGTAAATAATGGCTAAAATCCGTGCGTGGAAAGTAATGAAAAGGGGTATTGTGAAATGATGTAAATGAGTTGAACGATTATGGAAACACCGTGTACATGAATTACTGCTTGGTGAGAACTATGGTTCCATGGGACCAGATAAACGAATTGTTGATATGAACTTGTGTTCCTTGAAATGATGATTCTTGTGATGTAATTGTTTGTGGTTGTTGTTATGAATTTAAATTGTCAGGCAGGGTCGGGTTGCGCGCCGTAACACGAAGTAATAAGGATGATGGGTTGTGGTGATAAGGATGGCCAAGGTAATAAGGGTGGCCGAGGTAATAAGAATGGAATGTGATCATTATCACTATTGAAATGAAAATCTATGAAACTCTTGAATATGGTGATGTTGAAAGGGGAAAAGGAGAGATTGTGAAACTTGTTGATTTTGGTTGTTTCTTTCCACGTGCATCAATTGATTGGTTCTATTACTGTCTATTGGTTGTGTATTGTTTGATTTGTTCCGTCTTGATTGTCTGAGTATGTGCAAATTGGGTGTTCTAAATATGTTGAGGCATGATGCCCTACTCTCTGACTGTCTAGGTGAAATTCACGTATTTCCTATTCGAAATTGTGGAAAGGTGATTTACTTGTGAATGTTTTGCCATGTGTAAGATTGGTTAAGTACCCTAATGTGTTGTTATGAAAGATTGGTAGCGAACTCAAGTATATGAATATGATTAAGTGCTAAGAGCTGTGAATGATATGATAAACAGGAATTGTGGTTGATTCAGTCATACTACACTGATTGTGGAAATGTCTTATTTTGACTCGTGATTTGGGCAATGGTCTGTTGTGACTTGATATCGTATGGCTCTTGCTGATTCTATTACTGTCTCTTATCTGTGCATTGCTGATCTTACTTAGAGTAAAGTTTGTTCATACATAACAGTACAATTCAAATGTACTGACGTCCCTTTTGCCGGGGGCGCTACATTCTTTTGATGATTGTAGGTGGTTCCATAGTAGGTAATTCAGCCCACCGTTCGTAGTGCCTCCTCTCCATTCCGTCAGCTGCATTGGTGAGCCCCACTTCCTCTCGGGGCCATGTGTGGTCCATGCCACCTCCTTTTGAGTTTATTGTGTATTGTAAGGTATAGCTGGGGCCTTGTTGTCGGCAGGTAAGGTTATGTTTCTAGTATTCGTAGAGGCTCCATACACACAATGTGGGTAATGTACTTGTGTATTTTGGGTAGTAAGCGTACGGTTTGGAATCGTGATCCACGTTGGTAAATTTTCTATGTATTTTGTAAGTATTTGGCATCATATGTTGGGAATGTTAAAAAGTAGAAACGAATTCAAGTCGTAAGTTTATGCTTAAGTTATAAATGGCTATTTCACATGAATTATGTATATTGAAATCACGGGGTAACGCGTGGGATAGGAAAGGCAAATCAGGTTCGCTTGACCGTGTTCATTCGGTTAGGCGCTGGTTTCGTCCCTCAATTTTGGGGCGTGACAAAAACCTAGCCATACATACCTCGAATCGGGATTTCTCCTTAATTTCTATCTCAAATCACCGGACCTTCTAGCACCTTCAATCTAATTCACAATGCAGCACATTTAAACTTAGAATTAGAAATCATGAACATGTCTTAAACTCATTTGAGCTTTCTATCAAACACTAAGTGTTCCTTTAGATTGCATGATCCCTTTTCAGCGAAGAATTACTCTGATCTACCCTCTTTTACTAGGTTATGGCTTGATACATGCATGCAAGACTCTTAACCCCATCTCCAAGAACTAACCTATGTGTGTTTTATTTCAACTAGAATCTGAGAATTAAGGGTAATGGGGTGGAAGCTTACCTCTTATTGTGAAGAAATTTGTGTCCTACTTGATTAGTTCCAAGCTTGAGTGATGAAGGAGGATCAATTTGATGAAGTTGGGGACTTTCTATCTCTAGAACTCACTCTTGCTTCTCTCTATATTATCAGATGGTCGTTAAAAATGAGGGAGAATGGGTTTTATATTGGTCTGGGGTCGGGTTATAAGGATAGAAAAATGGATAGTCCAACATTTCGGACCTAGCTTTATCCAGGCTTTATCTCCCTAAAGCCAGGTCTAGCCTGGCTTTACCCGGGCTTTATCTACCTAAGGTCTGGTCTGGTCTGGCTTTATCCAGGCTTTATCTACCTAAAGCCTGGTCTGGCCTGGCTTTATCCAGGCTATATCTACCTAAAGCCTGGTCTGGCCTAGATTTATCCAGGCTTTATATACCTAAAGCCTGGTCTAGCTGCGACGAAAAATTTTCAACTCCTCAGCGCATCGTTCAATCCCAAAACTCCGGAAGTACAATATATTACCCACCTTGACACCACAAAATCTTAAATTACATAGTGAAGTTTTATTTTATTTTATTTTTTTGTTTCCGGGGCCCTGCATTTTTACACCATATAAATCTTTATATATTCCGAGATATGAGCTTCTAAAGTCGGCTCCATGCATCAGAAAATTCTGTCGAAACTGCTCCACAAGCCATCTTCAATCGATCATAACTTTCTGGTAAATTGTCCAAATCATGAATGATTTAACTTTCTGGAAACTAGAATGCAAGGGCTACAACTTTTATGTTTTGAAAATTTTCAGAATCCCTATATATTTCGAGATATAAGCTTCTAAATTCAGCTCCACAATTGTACTAGTTGCTGTCAAAACAGCTTTCTACAGAAAATTTCAGCAACTCTTTGGTCCGAAATTCATTCTGTTAACCTTCCGAAATCCATCCGAGGTCCTCGGGACCTTAACCAATTATACCAACATGTCCCAAAACATGATACAAACTCGCTCAAGGACTCAAATCACATCAAACAACGTCAAAATCATGAATCACACTCCAATTCAAGCTTTATGAACTTTGAAATTTCAAACTTCTACATCCGATGCCGAAACATATCAAATCACGTCTTATTGACCCCAAATTTTGCACACAAGTCACATTCAACCTTACGGACCTGCTCCAACTTTTGGAATTGGAATCCGACCACGATATCAAAAATTCAAACTCTCGGTCAAACTTCTCAAAAACCTTTAAATTTCTATCTTTAGCCAAATGACTTCAAAATGACCTACGAACCTCCGAATTCACTTCTGATTGCGCTCCCAACTCCAGAATCACCATACGGAGCTATTCCCAGATTCAGAATCCCAAACAGACATCAATAACACCAAAATGTACTTCAACCCAGACTTATGAAATTCCTTCTAAAATGCTAACTTCCACAATATACGTCGAAATGCTCCCGGGTTATCCAAAACCCGATCCGGACATACGCTCCAGTCCGAAATCATCATACGAACCTGATAGAACCTTCAAATCCTGATTCCGAGATCGTTTACTCCAAATTTCAGTCTTAGTCGATTCTTCCAACTTAAGGCTTCTGAAATGAGAATTTTCTTTCCAATTTGACTCTGAACTTCCCGAAATTCAAACCTAACCACACATACAAGTCATAATACCTGAAACAAAGCTGCTCATGACTTCAAACCGCTGAACGACGTGCTAGAGCTCAAGACGATCGGTCGGGTCATTACATTCTCTCCCACTTAAACATACGTTTGTCCTCGAACATGCCAAGAACTACTATGGAGTTATCTGAAATCGTTGTTTAACACCTCGTGCACCTCCCCGTGCTACCACAACCCAGTTGAGCACATTAGCTTTATCAAATTTGAAGATATCCTCTTTTATCCATACAATAAGCTCAAAACCCAGTTCCAACACCTGAAATTCTCTGTCAGGCCTGTTTCCAATATATAAACACTGTATCAACTACCACACGAGGTACCAAAACACAACTGCGTACCTTTGCTGAGTTAGCACCATGCACCGCATAATTCACCATCTAACCACAATGACGTTCCATGAACCTTAATAGCCAAAATTCCACGAATCTGATGTTCCCAATGCATCTGCTGATATACATATACATCCTGCTATAATGCTGAAGATACCACCACAACGGAGGAGATGTGTAGAAATTTCTAACCAATTACAAAGTTAACCAAACATTGATTCTCTCCTTTTTGACTAAAATCATCACCTCATTACTACGCTAATACTGGCCTTTGTTCTTTACCATACTTCACAAAATCTTATCGCACTGATCCCTGATCCAATAGCCTTGTCTCACCCAGTATGAGCTGCTTAGACAACCAATCACCCCATACATGACCAACAGTCTCACACTATGCCACAATGCGTCAATATGCCACAATTCAAACATGATACATAAGGAAATGACTCAGGAAGGGACTACTCAACTCATGCAACTAACATGGATTTCCTTAGAAAATAGGAAGCAAAACACAAGAAAAATAAATATAGGAATCTCACTAAACATCACCCTGTTGCGGCGTGCAACCCAATCCAAATAACATACCCGTAGCGGCATGCCACCCGATCCCATCATAAAATTCACATAAGAAGATATACACGGAACTGAATTGCTCACCATTGCAAATTACTGAATACCGGTCATAAGCACGCTAAGTGCATAATACCATCCTGGGGAGACTGATGGAGCCATATGCTACAAAAATTAAGCACAGTTGAGGTGCGATATATATATATATATATATATATATATACTCTGAAATCTCAAGAGCCCTCCTGCTCACATAACATCATAACCACGCTGAATCTTAACACATAGGAGTTTCTCAAGCCGTTTCACAACTCACACGGCACAATAATAACCTTACATGAAATGAACGAAGACGGAACAACATCCGATATTCCAGCACCCCTCCTTGAGGAGCGCTATACTGAAAGGAACACATCTACCTCATGTGAAGCCCATAATCCTGTTTAAACCCATTCACACACTTCAAGTCGATTCTGCTCGCACCGAACTAGGCTGATATCCTTACCTGGTCCATAATAACCCACTTTTTCTCATAACACGCAAGAACAACCATCATAGCCGGGACAAACACCCCACGATCCACAACACAATGAACTGAAAGCCTCCCAAGCATAAATTCTCACATAAGAAATATTACACTTCCTTATACTCAGTCTAAATCTTCAATCCATTACGTGACTACATGTCACACTCATACGATCTTCCCGTGGTCATGCTCCCACGACCTTTCCCATGAGGTAACAAGTCTTCACATCCATACCACCGACCACACTAATACTGCAAAACACATCAAGAACCCATGACCAGGATACAAAGCCTCTTTCACCAAACACAGATCTCAGGTGACACTGGAGACAACACCGGCTTACTACAGACATTCAAATCCCTTCTTCTTGCTCACCCGAGCTCATGACATCCTTGTCAACACCGAACCGCAATCTTGATCCTTACTTCCAATTACATACTACTTACTGCACTTGCATGCCAATATGAGATAGCGCAGAAATTCAATCATAACTCTTGAACCACTAATAGGGTGAACACCCCTTCATATAGAAACCTCAACAACACACGAGTGAATTCTCATAATCACAAAACAGGCAAATCCTCAGGGAATAGTCTATACCCCCATGATCCTTCCGGGATCCGTCTACACCTGACAAGCCATAATACTTGAATGTTTCCAAATAAATCCATTACGGCGGCCGACAAGCCTCGCACACACCGGCACAAACCACATGCATAACTTAACCACATTGAAGGAACTGTCGCACATGTGCCATTCCAACCATGGCTAACCAATCTATCTTCTTTTAATCATCCTTAATCACCTCAGAACAATAGTAACCCCATTCAACTCATAAAAATCTCAATGCTCACTCATCCCGAGTGGCCTTGACTCATGCGACCATGATATCTCAATCCCACAAACCGTCTCATACCCTTCTGAAAATCTTTCTACACCCCGAAGTTTACTTCTCTCACTCCCCCAACACTATCCTACACGCTGAGAAATATCATAGAACACTCCAACCATTTTCCCTTTCTCAAAAATTATACTGCAAAAGCTCGATTCTTAATCATAATGCTGCCTGAAACCCTTAAACAGCGCATTCTTAACCTTCGAGTTTGCTAGGACCTCTATTGAGAGTCACCCACTCTGACTTGGCCACGAATACAATCAACTCCAAGGCTCTTCTAGCACACGAACACGCTTTCAATGAAGCACGTGACTGAGTCACTACCCTAAAAACTCGCCTATGCCTTAAGCATAAATTCTGAATCTTCCAAAGCCTAACCCTGGTCCAATAGGGCCAACTTTTAAACACATTTATCAAATCTCATGCATAATTAGCATTTTACTCCTTTCCCCTTAGCTACAATAACTTGCCATACACCGATAATCTGTAACCCCATGAGAAGATAATCCTGCAACCCAATTGCAGGCGATGGGACTCTCCCACTTAGCCCGAAGCTACTCCTTGCACCACTCTGGACCCCACCGAAATCATTCTAAATTCTTCTGTTGGCATTCCCTAAATACCCAAGTTCCCTAGCATCATTTACATATTCGGCCTCCCACCGAATAACCACTAGAATTCCTTGCAGAAACTTGCCAACTACACGACCGCTAACCTTCCCACAAGAGATAACCCACATGTGGAAATTACCAACTGACACCTTCCAACGACAATGTACTGTACACTCTCTACAACATCAATACCCTATCCTAAGCCTGTTCACATTCACCAACTTTACCAGTCCGTCTGCCCTTCATGGAAATCTACTAAATGCGCTACAATATCTTCTAATTCACCTCTATGTTGCCGCTCTCCCACTTTGGTTAACCTCATTCCTTTAAGCACTACCTAACTTCCTTTTCTTACGCCTGGCCTTTTAGAAATTTAGCCGTCGCCTGACACTTCTCACATGTCTTCCTTCATCATATGCTGCCCAATTCAATATCATTCTCTGTAGCTCTTAAACCAGCAGATCACCATGACTTCAAACTCTCCGAAGATCTTTCTCGAGTTGCCTTCATTAGAAATAACTATTCACTTCTAACTACCACACACTACGATCTCTGACAACCGCTTCTTCAATACTACTTCACAACACTCTGACCCAATGCAACCGAAGAACTATAACACCGGCGAACTTAACACATTCTATTCGATCAAAATTGCGATACCACATCACAGATGAAAACTCAATCTCACTTGATAACACCAAGTCTTATTACTTTATCCCCCGGACTTGAACATTCATAGTCCAATTGCCCTTCCTCCGTCGGAACTAAAACACTGAAATCTCAAAAATACGCTCTGAGAAGACCTCCCTTCAAGTCATTCATTACCCCGACATATGGGCAAGCATTCTACCATCATATCAACACCGCACGATAAACAATCGTAAGCATCATAACAATCTGAGCATAGCCTCAAAGTTCTCAGAAACACAGCAACCGAATTGAAACAACATAATTTTCTTCTCCAGGGCAACAAAAACATCCCCAACCAACTACACATGGAAAACATCTCGCACCATATCCGTAGCACCATTTCAATTCCTCAAATCCACGTTTTATAGCAAGCGTTTCGCGACGTATAAGATTGAGTAGGAAGAACATAGGCATAAGCCTCAAAGGAATCGAATCGCACGATGAGGAATCAAGAAGGGAAGTACTTCTAACAGCCATGTAGCCTCTCAAAGATAAGTACAGACGTCTCTGTACCGATCCGCAAGACTCTACTAAACTTTCTCATGACTCGTGAAACCTAAGGGAACCTAGTGCTCTGATACGATGTTGTCACGACCCAAAATCTATTAAGGTCGTGATGGCGCCGGACACCGCCGTCAGGCAAGATAATCATTAATTAGTTGAAATAAATTCCTATTTTTAACATTTTTTTTTTGAAATTGTTACCTTTTTACTTACAAGTCATAATAGCGAATAAAATTTTATTAAATAAATACGACAGGTAAACCATTCCATTTATTAAATTAGTCCCAAACACATCCCAGAACCCGGTGACACAAGTACATGAGCAATTTCTAAGAATTTTACAATTTCTACAAAGCTTGTCCGAAATACAAATTGGACAAGGAATAAAAATGAAAGTGCAATACATAGAGGAAGACTCTGTTGACTGCGGGTCGTCCCCGAGTGATGCAGCTCGTCTAAGTCTCCAAGTCAGCCATACTGCTATGAAGGTACATGTGCAACAAAATGCACAACAAGTGTAGCATGAGTACGAAAACAACGTGTACTCAGTAAGTATCCCGCCTAACCTCGAAGAGGTAGTGACGAGAGGTCGAATTTGACACTTGCTAGAGGTCAATTTAATATAATCAAGGGTGACTCTAAGCATGGATATCATAGGAAAGTTAACAAGTAGAGACAATAAATAGCAACTTCTTTCACGTTTAACATTTTAAAATCCACATCATTTCAGTTGACAATATAAAATTTCTAAGCCAGTAATCAGGTAAAAATCACAGCAAATACGCAGTAATATCATGCGCAAGCAATGCCAAGGGTTGAACAGCCCGAACCAACATAAATGTAAAATGTGCACTACCGAAGGGTCGAAGGGCTCGAACCATAGATGCATCTATTAACCCGTCGTGGCGTACGGCCCGCTCCCATGAGAGTAGTGGAAGAAATCACCCCACTCACGGAATATAAATTGCGAAGCGGTCACACATAGTCATGCACATTCCAACAATCCACCCCGACTACATCGGTAAAATCAAGTACTCAAGTAAATGACAATTTCACTTTTAGTGGTCATGAAAATAGTATTTAAATCTTTTCCAAAAATTCATTTGCCAAGTTCGATGAGGTTAAAACATTTTAATTTCATCAGTAAGATTACTAGTACGGCAAATAGAGCATGTATTTGGGCCCTAGACTACCCCGGACATAAACATAATAGTAGCTACGCACGGACTCTCGTCACTTCGTGCGTACGTAGCCCCCACAAATAGTAGCACATATTAAATTAGTTCACCTATGGGGATAATTCCCCCTCACAAGATTAGAAAGGAGACTTACCTCGTTCCGAAATTCCATAACCGACTTCCAAGCCCTTCCAACGACTCCAATTGATGCACAACGCCCCAAAATTATTCAAATAACGGGAAAACCAATAAAAATTCAATTTAATACTTGTAACAATTCAAATTATATAAGTTCCCAACTCAGTTCAAAAATTTGACCAAAATGCCCTCGGGCCCACGTGCCCTGCTTCCGAATTTCTCGAAGATAAATTCTACTCATAGCTTTACTAACTCAATTATACAATTTACTCTAATTTTCATGCTCAAATTCATGGTAAAAGTCCAAAATTCCAAATTCTAGGTCTTCCCCAAAAATCTCAAATTTATACTAATTTTCCATGTCTAAATCCATGTAAGATCACATACTTAACTCAAAAATAGGAAGAAATCACTTACCTAGTGTTGCTTGGTGAAAATCCCTCCTTGAGCTCTCCAAAATCATCCAAACCAAATGAAATAAATGAAAGAAATGGGCCAAAACTCGTGTTTAAAACAATCTGCCCAGCCTTCATCGAGTTGTACCTTGCGCTGTGCAGGTTGTACATTCTATTACAGTTTTCCCTTGTTGTACACCTTCTGTTAAAACGCCCATAACTCCTTGTAGAAATATCCAAATGACAAACGGTTTGAAGATTTAGAAACTAGACTAGAAGAGCTTTAATTTGATAGGTTTTACACCATATAAATCTTTAAATATTCCGAGATATGAGCTTCTAAAGTCGGCTCCATGCATCAGAAAATTCTGTCAGAACTGCTCCACCAGCCATCTTCAATCGATCATAACTTTCTGATAAAATGTCCAAATCATGAATGGTTTAACTTTCTGGAAGAATTCAAGGGCTACAACTTTTATGTTTCGTAAATTTTCAGAAGCCTTATATATTTCGAGATATAAGCTTCCAAATTCAGCTCCACGATTGCACTAGTTGCTGTCAAAACAGCTTTCTGCAGAAAATTTCAGCAACTCTTTGGTCCGAAATTCATTCCGTTAACCTTCTGAAATCCACCCAAGGTCCTTGGGACCTTAACCAATTATACCAACATGTCCCAAAACATGATATAAACTCACTCGAGGCCTCAAATCACATCAAACAACGTCAAAATCATGAATCACACTCTAATTCAAGCTTTATGAACTTTGAAATTTCAAACTTCTACATCCGATGCTGAAACATATCAAATCACGTCCGATTGACCCCAACTTTTGCACACAAGTCATATTCGACCTTACAGACCTGCTCCAACTTTCGGAATTGGAATCCGACCCCGCTATCAAAAATTCAAACTCTCGGTCAAACTTCTCAAAAACCTTCAAATTTCTATCTTTAGCCAAATGACTTCAAAATGACCTACGGACCTCCGAATTCACTTCTGATCGCGCTCCCAACTCCAGAATCACCATATAAAGCTATTCCCAGATTCGGAATCCCAAACGGACATCAATAACACCAAAATGCACTTCAACCTAGACTTATGGAATTCCTTCTAAAATGCTAACTTCCACAATACACGCTGAAACGCTCCCGGGTTATCCAAATCCCGATCCGAACATACGCCCCAGTCCGAAATCATCATACGAACCTGCTGGAACCTTTAGATCCTGATTTCGAGGTCGTTTACTCCAAATTCCAGTCTTAGTCGATTCTTCCAACTTAAGGATTCTAAAATGAGAATTTTCTTTCCAAATTGACTCCGAACTTCCCGAAATTCAATTCTGACCATACCCACAAGTCATAATACCTGAAACAAAGCTGCTCATGACTTCAAACCGCTGAATGACGTGCTAGAGCTCAAGATGACCGATCGGGTCATTACAGTAATATCCTTTGGATGCAAACCATCCATTCATCATTTTGGGTTACTCTAACCCCAGTCAAATCCTACTATCATGTCCTTCTCTTAAACCATATCTGCTAGCTCCCATATGGCATGACTGAGAAAGGTGTGGCCGATTGTACATACATTTATTACTGTTGAAGGTAATTCAAAATGTTTATATCTCTCTTCCTGAATGGTAAATAATGATAATCCTTATTAATTGGGTACCTGGTACCCTTCTTCACCTTGCTTCTTTTACTTCTCGCAACTTGTGTATAACTTCCGATTCCATTATTCCTTTTTACCGTAGGAGAGGATAAGTATTCTTTCTTAAATTCTCCTTATCGAGAACTGTGCACCTTTTAGTACACGCATGAGCTGCTGAAGACCTCGCAATTACTCATCATAAGCAAGATGCAAAATCGCGTTCCTTTAATTCAACACTTCCACAGTTATATCTCTTATCGATCATCTTTCTGAATGTAGGCATCATCTTATTACGAATAAAATAGAAGTTCGGAATTTGAATTCTTATAAGTGAGCTCTACCACACGATCTAGAGTAAGAAGAAAGAGTGACAGTCCTAAATGCGTTGTAGCCTCCTGCTTATAAGTGTGGTGCACGACATACCCATAAACAAGACTCTACTAGACACGGCTTGTAGATTCCCTAGGACAGAACTGCTTTGATACCACTTCTGTCATGCCTCGAACCTGGGGGACAAGACCGGCACCCAGTGCCTCACCTATCATTGCGTACAACCTTGTAACTAAGGGACTCTGAACATATGATGTCATACTTTGGCCATGGGCCACATTGCAAGACAACTGCGAATGCTGACTAAATGTCAATATAAAACTAGGTCGACAAGGCCGTCATAACTATTACAGCTGACAAACCAACCAATATACATACAAGGCCTGCAAGCCCAATATACTGCACTAACTGACAGGATATGTCTACAAGCCTCTACTGATGGATATACTGTGATCGGAACATCTCCCCAAACTACTCATAACATATATACATACATATATATATATATATATATATATATATATATATATATATATATATATATATATATATATATATAAGATGTACATATGGCTCTAGACTCGGCAACTCTGAAAGGCGTGGAGCTTACCGATCAAGCTGAACTCGGGCAATACTTAATGAGGAGGTCTACATGTCTGTCTGTCTGAACCTGCACACATTAAATGCAGCGCCCCAAAAAAAGGACGTCAGTACGAAATAATATACCGAGTATGTAAGGCAATATATTGAAAGTTGAAATTGAACTGATAATATAATAATTGGAAGTCAAAGATAATATGAAGATATGCTTACATGCTGATACTGGCTCAACTCTCTCAATATAGTAAGTAAAATAGTTGTTCGGCCCTATAAGGATCGGTATATATATATATATATATATATATATATATATATATATATATATATATATATATATATATATATATTTCTGTCGTAGTAGGCTCGCTCATAGCTGCTCGACCATACTAGGCTCTGTATCTCGACCAACTGGGCTCACTCATAGGCGCTCGGCCACAATAGGCTCGGTATATAATTTACCATCTGATCAGAGGTTGCCCAATAGGTGCCTGCCCATCGATTATAGCTCGATGGTAAGGAAAATACTGTAAAACTATATATATAGAAACTCTGCTCTCTTGACTGGAAAAAGAAAATACTCAAATGAATATGAAGTCCCAATAAAGAGAAAATTGTAACTTACAAAACTAGAAAAATATACGTAAATTCCGGGATATGAATTTTTTTTTATGCTTCGTTATCAAACTCGTGTAATTAAGAGATCATGCCAAAATGAAAGAAGGGATTAGCCTTAACATACCTGGAGTAGGGAAAATTCCGTATGAAACTCTTGGAAAATGTTGCACCGTACTCCCTTAGAATTGCAAAATCTCGCGTTGCTAGTGTGCTAAGAAATCTCGTTGGATTTTGGTTGAAGTTTGAAAATCTTCACTGTCGCAGTGAACTTAATGTGCCAAAGAATAATTTGAAATTTGTAAACATTGGGTGATTGTTGGCTGCTAAGAGTGACCGAGAGGCGCAACCAAACAAACAACTCGCCAGAACTCTTAATCCATCAACCTCAAACTTAAAATGGGATTGTTGCCTTTTTTGGTATTGAATATATTAGAAGTGAAGTGTTTTTAAGAATGAACTATCAGAATGATCACGTTATTCCTTGGTATTGAAAACATTGAAATGAATTTGCAAGGTTTGTTTTGAAAGCTTTAAAGGTAGAGGTGTCTTGTAACTAAGGCATTAAAATGCCACCTAACATAAATTGACTAAGAGTAATTTTCTTAATAAGGGCTTGCTGCCACTTTTTTGGGGTGGGAATTATTGATATTTATCCACTTATTAGTTAATTAGGTAATGTCCCGTTACCCGGTAATTAATCAATTACCCGTATAATTAAAAATTATCTCAAATTACTTAAAATTTTATTTATTTTTAATACACTTTATACATCCTAATATCATGATCATATGGTACCTTGTATGGTACTAGTCCATAAATATCGGGTATGCTTTGCCCAAATTTTATCCCAACATGCCAAATTTGGACGAAAATTCATTTTCTTTGACTTGCTTCCCCTTTCACCTTCACGAATTTACTCACCACTTGTTTGAAATAGCATAATCCTTATAATCTCCAAATAATCTTTTCCGTTGATTGATGTTAATTACCTTATGACAAATTCAGCGTACAATACTACAGGGTGCAACATCGTCGTAATTTAATACTGCAAAGCGTAACATCATCGTAATATAATACTGCGGGACGTAATATCGATGTAATATTGCGGGGCGTAACAAAAAATCTGTAGCAAGATGCATCACCATAGGATGATCCCAAAGTATGACGACCCGTTTGAAGTTGTAAAGAAGGTGGCTGAAGTGGCATACCGGCTGAATCTGCCGGAACGTCTCAACATTCACCCAACTGTTCATGTTAGTTTCCTTGTTACACCCTATGTTTTTGTACGTGAAGGTATGCCATAAGTAAATTGATGGAAGCTCGGAAATGAGATGTTACATCCCACATTTTCGTATGTTAAAGTTTTGTCATAAGTTAATCGACGTAAGTTCGAGAATGAGATTATTTTGAGATTATAAGTATTATGTTATTTCAAACAAGTGATGAGTAAATTATTGAAGGTGAGAGGGTAATCAAATCGAAGAAAATGAATTTCGTCGAAGTTTGATATTTTGGGATAAAATACGGCCCGAGCTAAAATACCCGGTATTTATGGACGAGTGTCATACAAGGTACCACATGACCATGATAGTAAGGTATATAAAGTGTGTTTTGAGAGTCAGTATTTTATGTAATTTGAGATAATTCTTTATTATATGGATAATTGATTAATTCTGGGGGATAATTGTGGTATTAAGTAAGGATTAAGTGGATAATGATCCTTTTTTGGGGCTGCCACATGGCATTAGGCCAAGCCAAAGTGGCACAAATAGGAATGATGTGTCATAAGACATAAATTGCGTTGTTTACACGTAAGAGCCATTGGATAACTACCTTGGTTTAGTTCTTTATTTGATAATATAACTTAGAGAATAGGAAATAGTTGTGGAACCATTAGAAGGAATCTAGGATAAGCCATAAAAGTCTTAAATTCAAAAATATATGGAATGAAAAACGTGATTGCTTCAGCAAGAAAAGCCATCCAAAATTGTGATCAAATTCACAAAATGGAGATGTTTTACATCTACCAAGTAACGATCTTCAGCAAAGGAATTCTTGCAAAGTTATACGACGTAATAGTAACGGGGTTTGCAATTCTAAGGGAGCTCGGTATAATCTTTCTCAGGAACATCATACGGATTTTTTCCTACTTCGATTCGCCGTTATATTTTTTATCACAATTGACGTGTGTTAGAGGGACTGTCAAGAGAATCGGCTCAGATATGTTAAGGTTGTCCCTTCTTTCTTTTTGTCATGATCCAAATGATATAAATGAAACGAGCAAACGTACAACTTCCGTAAAGGACTCTATTCATAGAAGTATTAGAGGTGCCTATATTCTTGAATTCCCATGTGTCTTATTATTCTATCATCTGTTAATGGGTCTTAGAAAATACGTAAGTTGAAAAAGTTTACTTCATGATATTACTCAAAGGCATAATGGTCCTTCATGATATTACTCAAAGGCATAATGGTCCTTCATGATATTACTCAAAGGCATAATGGTCTTATGACACCGAAAGATTTTATTGACGTACTTCTCATGCGTTGCATTCATTTATACATGTACATTGACCCATGACCAGATGGCGCTATATACGTGTATATATATATACATATATATATATATATGTGTGTGTGTGTGTGTGTGTGTGTGTGTGAGAGAGAGAGAGAGAGTGTGTGTGTGTGTGCGTGTGTATAAGTATGTATATGGAATATGAGAAAAGGTAACAGCATTATATACGCACCACCACCTGATTAGCTGGTATACATTGATGATTTGCCCACAATGGCCGAGATGATATGATAGGATGCCCTCAGAGGCTTGATGATTTTATGAAAGCATATAATCATGCATGGTATTACATTTATACGCATTTGCATGACATTATAAGTATTAAATGATTCACAGAGCTATTCAGAATTACATGTCGAGTCTTTTACTCCATGTTTCTCTCATGTCTATTATTTACTGATTTTCATTCTTTACATACTCGGTACATTATTCGTACTGACGTCCCTTTTGCCTGAGGATGTTGTGTTTCATGCCCGCAGGTCCCGATAGACAAGTTGAGAGTCCTCCAAGTAGGCTATCAAATCAGCGAAAGGTGTTGGTGTGCTCCATTTGCTTCGGAGTTGCTTATTTGGTCAGTATGATTAGGACACGTATTGATTGGTATAGCAGGGCTCTATCCTGACGTTTATGATATTTATGTACTCTTAGAGTCTTGTAAACAAATGTCATGTATACGGATACTTGTATGGCCTTATCGACCTATGTTTTGAGTTTACAAATGATCATGTCGGCCTTACAGGCTCGTATGTCACATGTATAAGTTTTTGTACCAGATTGGGTCGTCCTATATTGAATATTCCCTTATGTGTATTCTGGTTAGCCCATGACGGTCCTTTTTGGCCCATTTACTAATGATAGTACGATAAGAAAGATAAGTTAAGTTGGTACTCGGTGGAGTAAGGTACCGGGTGCACGTCGTGGCCCATCGGTTTGGGTCGTGACAAAAGTGGTGTCAGAGCAATTTTTTCCCAGGGAGTCTACAAGCCATGTCTAGTAGAATCTTGTTTATGGGTGTGTTGTGCACCACACTTATAAGCAGGAGGCTACAGGGCATTTAGAATTGTCATTATTTCTTCTTACTCTAGATCATGTGGTAGAGCTCAGTTGTAAGAACTCACTTTCCTAAACTCTGTTGTATTCATAATACAATGATGCCTACATCTAGAAAGACGGTTGGTAAGGATTGAATATGGCTGTGGAAGAATTGAGTCAGAGGAATACAATTTTGCATCATTCTTATGATGAGTAACGTAAGGTCTACAGCAGAACATGTGGGTATAAAGACGTGTAAGCTTCGTGATAAGGAACCTTAAGGTAAGAATATCTACCCATATAGTGAAAAGCAATAAGAGAGTCAGGAGGTAGATAGATGTTTCAACAAGTAAAATAAGGATACGAGCCCATTTAGTGATGATGATCATTACCTACAATTCAGGAAGTGAGATATAAGCACTTTGAGTTACCTTCAACAGTAACAGAGGTATGTACAATTGGCCACACCCATCTCAGTTGTGCCCTATGAGGGCTAACGGATATTGTTTAAGAGAAGGACATTATATCAGGATCCAGCTAGGGTTAGACTAACCCAAAATAGTGGATGGATTGTTTGTGTTACTTAACAAATCCGAAGGATATTGCAAATGTGCTAATAGATCTCCTTTTGAGACACCCAGATGGTGCACTCTAAAATAGTACAGCTGGATATGAGTACTACAAAGATAGGCACTGGAAGCCTTGAAGGGATAAATATTACCTTAGTGTGTCTCCCATCCCTAGTAGAGAAAGAATGATAGGCAACCCGAAGAGCCAATGGATGGAGCAAGGGGCGCTAAAAGCAAAAGAATGTCTTGCTCGAGTTTTCATAATAAAGTGATAGACATAAATGTTAGCAGGAAATAAGAAGAGAGTTAATGAAGCATTATGAGTAAGATATGATACATGGATGACAACGGTAGATCAAAAAGATGATAGTATTACAAAGTCTATAGTCAAGTGAGGGAAGAGACGAGAGGTGACAGGCCTTAAGACAACAAAAGAGTATAGGCCATAAAGTCATATCCTCATTTCAAAAAATAAGCTCGTGACTCCAATGCGACTGCTAGAAAGAAAAGTTAGACGCCAGGATAATAGAAATCAGTATGGGCGGCTGAGAAAGATAAACTAAACATGAATTAGGGACTGAGTGATTTGATAATAGTCGGCATCATGAGAATTTCATAGATTGCGTTCCGACAATAATAGAATGGAAGACAGAAGAATAACCATTAAAGGTCATTCAGGAGGACGCTTCCCTAAAGCAAGCAATGTGAGCAAAGTTAAGCTTAAGGGACTATATGTGCCAGTTACACTAGGTGTCACCCTCGTGAATAAGGAATTTCGTTATCCTTGGTATAGAAGGATTTTCGCAAGGCGAGTAAGGGTCATCGATGATGTGAAAAGACACCAAAAATGAAGAGGTAAACATCTATATGTAGATCATCATAGCACTAAATCTTAGCACTCCCCTAAAGGGGGGAATATGGCATGATGTGACATTAAGTCAGAATTAAGTGGTTCTAGTAGCTATGGTATGGCAAAGGAAGAATGCGATAAAAATGATGAAGGAATGAGATTGCACTTATTCAAGTCCTACAGATATGCTATTATTCAAGAACATTATGCAAACCCGATGTCAAAAAAAGGAAGTAAGGGTTCCTGCCCGAAATGTTATTGGCAGATAAGGAGCCAGTGCGAGACGTAAGTTAAGACAAAAGAAAATAACCTAAGAAATATTACGCAAGATATTAATATGAGAATGGGCCAACGAGTAATAAGAAATTGATTCAAGAAGAGCCTAGTTATGGCTAGACAAGAGGATACATATAAATCAATGGATCGTGCAAGATAAACATAGTAAAATCTAATATAGTGAATTCAGCCTCGCAGTTATGACATCGTGATCCTTGAGAAATATTCAAATAGGAGTTGGGGTAGTTAAAGGAATCGTATGTGTGGTACGGAAATAAAAAAGAGTGCCACTGGGAAGACAGTCAAAATATCAGTTCAGAAGCAACCCTACAAGCACAAGGGTGTGGAGGTAAGTAACTATGGATAATTATAGGCGAGTAAGAACATCAAAAATTCCGTCTAGTATACGATGTAATAAGCTCACAGCTTTACAAGAGTCAGAGGGTCCTCCCTAAGTACTACAACGAAAGACTAGCTATGGAAATAAGGAAGAAGGCTTCAATAATGTGAAGAAGAAATGGTCTTGTAATAGCAGTATCACCACAACATTGTATGCACTCCATAAGAAAGTGGCACCTATCGGAGCTAATGAGCGAGAAATAAAATCAAAAGTAATATTAGAGATCATATGAGTTGCACGAAAATTTCGGCATGCATGGGAACTAAGATAAGATAAGTAGGCATGCAACAAGGAGGCAGAAAGACCAGGAAAAGTAATAGCTTACATTAAATAAATATGAGATGGAACGAAAGGAATTATTCGATCAATGATCCAGAGTTAGTTACAATATTGTAACGACCCGGTCGGTCGTTCCGAGAGTTACAACCCCGTTTCCCCTTATTTCTATTTCTTTATGTGTTGTTCAGCTTTATAATGTTGCATCGGGTTGGTTGGTTCGGTCTTGGAGTGGTTTTGGAGTTGAATGAGACACTTAGTCTCTTATTTAGAAGTTTAAGGTGGAAAAGTAAATCGGATGTTGACTTATGAGTAAACGATATCAGATTGGGGTTTTTATGGTTCGGACAGCTCCGTTAGGTGATTTTGGACTTAGGAGTGTGTCCGGAATGTAATTTGGAGGTCCGTGGTAGAATTAGGCTTGAATCGACAAAATTGGAAATTTGGTGATTTCCGATCGGCAGTGGAAAAATTAGATATCGGGGTCGGAATGGAATTTAGAAAGTTGGAGTAGGTTCATAGACTCATTTGTGGCATGTGTGTAAAATTTGGGGTCATTCGGGCATGATTTGATTGGTTTCGACGTCGTTTGCGGAATTGGGAAGTTTATAAGTTCTTATGCTTGGAATCCGAGGGTAATTTGGTGTTTTAGTTTTGTTTTGGGTGATTAGAAGGTTTTACTAAGTTGGAATGATGTTACAGGATATGTTGGTATGTTTGGTTAAGGTCTCGAGGGCCTCGGGGTGTTTTGGATAGTTAGCGGATGGGTTTGGTTGTCGAAAGAAAAATTGTTGATGTTGCTGGTATTGGGTTTCTGGTGTAAGGAGTGCGGACCGCACAAAATTGGTACGGACCGCGGAGGTATTAGGCGTACTCGGTGGAAATTTCGCAGGTCGCGGAAGAGAGAAAGTGGTCGCGGTGGATTTGTGCGGACTGCGGAAGGGGTGGTTCAGGGTCCGCAGCCGCGACAGGAATTACGCGGACCGCGGTGAGGAGTGCACGACCGTGATGGAATTATGCGGAACGCGGTGAAGGTTCAGAGGGTGCACTATAAATACGGGAATTAGGGCTTTATTTCACATTTTGGATCTAGGGAGCTCGGTTTGTGGCAATTATTTGAGGGTTTTTCAAGAAATTCATCGTGGTAAGTGATTCTAACTCGAATTTGGTTTATATACATGAATATATCACTGATTTCATCATTTGATTAGTGCTTTGAGGTGAAAATTTGGGAAAAATTATTGAAACTTCATAAAATGGATTTTTGGAATTTGAATGTCAATTCGAAGTCGGATTTTGACATATTTGATATGGTTGGACTCGTGAGTGAATGGGCTTTCTAGTTTTGCAATTTTATCGAGTTTCGAGACGTGGGTCTGGAGGCCGGGTTCTAGCCAATTTCAGGTTTTGGCCTAATTTTGTAGTTTTTCTTGTGGAATTCGTTTATTTAGCTTATGTTGATAGTATTATTCTGGTTGTGGATAGATTTGGAGCTTTTAGAGACCGAGTCGAGGGGAGAGAGCATCCCGGAGTAGGATTTTACGCTATTAATGTAAGTAACAGTTTTAACCCTGGATTTGAGGGTATAAACCCAGAAACTTGATGCCATGTGACTGTTTGGAGGTGATACCCACGCGAGGTAACGGGAATGTGGGTGTACGCCGCGAGGGATTAAGATTTGGTCCGTCCTGTGTGGATGTGAGGCCTAATATGCATTATTTATGTCTATGTGTTTATGTTTTTGTTAAACTTGACTGCCTTTATGTTAGAGATCATGCTTAGGCTTTTTTCATGCTCATATTAGTTGTACTCAGTCATAGAAATTCTTGTACATGCTTACCTCAGTCTATATTATCTTGTTGATACACTGTAATGCTTGATTTGGATTGTTTTCCTTTATTTGTTGAAAACTATGAGTCTAGAGAGGTACATGACTAAGTGAGTCAGAGGGCCTGTTGTGAGATATTTTACTATAGCACGTGAGTTGTCCGTGCGAATCCAGATTTCACTATAGCACGTGAGTTGTCCGTACGGATCCAGATATGATATCATAGCACGTGATTTGTCCGTGAAGCACGTGACTAGTCCGTATAGATTAGCGTTTGGGTTGTAGGAGCCCCTCCAGAGTCTGAAAACACCCTAGTAAGCGCAGGTACCTATTGAGCGTGTGCATTGAGGGCTGAGGGATTGAGTGACATTGCTGTGAGGTTTCATTTATTATTGTTGTTACCTCATTTATCTGCTAATTGCCTGGTAGTATTTGCTGATTCATGAAATATAACTTTTACTCATGTTTATTCTTAACTGTGAAAAGTAATAATTGAATTGCTCTGCTTAGCTCGTCACTACTACTGAATTCCTTAGTTCTTTCCGTTACTTGCTGAGTCGGTTGTACTCATACTACATCCTGCACTTAATGTGCAGATCCAGGTGAGTTTGACCATGGTGATCGTTGAGTCCAGGCCGACTTATCTTCAGAGACTGCAAGGTAGCTGCTAGCGTCCCCAGGGCCTTGTTACTCCTTCTATCTTCTATTTTCTCTTTTAGGTTGTATTGATGTTAGACAGTGATGTATTAGTTTATGGATTTAGACGCTCATGACTTAGTGACACCCCGATGTTTGGGGCTCGTTTCCGTATTTCTATATTTATTATCATAGTTTAGCTTGGTTTATGAGAAATTCAAATATTGAAAGTGTCTTTATTAAATTCTTATAATCAAATAGTAGTAATATTTTGGGAAGTAGGCTTGCCTTGTATCATGATAGGCGCCATCACAACATGGGTTAGATTTGGGTCGTGACAAGTTGGTATCAGAGCCTAGGTTACATAGGTCTCACGAGTCATAAGTGGTTAGTAGAGTCTTGCGGATTGGTACGGAGTCGTCTCTACTTATCTTCAAGAGGTTGCAGAACCTTTAGAAAAAATTTCACATTCTTGGATTCTTGTTGTGCGTTCTGTTTATTCTGGTAAGTAAACATCTATTATTTCACTCTCTCACAGATGGTGAGGAATCGTGCTACCGGTCAGGAGGGAAAGCCACCAGCACCACCAGCTCGGGTCGTGAGAGGCCGAGGCCGCAGTAGAGGTCGTGGTAGAGGCAGAGACATCGCTAGTGCACCAGCTGGGGCAGCAACTACAGATCCCCTAGTTGTCACCGCTCAGGACCAGGTCCCCGTGGTAGATGTTCCGGCGGGACCATCTCAGGCACCACATGTGCCTATCGTGATTCCTGGCCTTCAGGAGGCCCTGGCCTAGATTCTATCAGTGTGTATGGGTCTTGCTCAGGCGGTCTCAGATACTAAGATCGCAGCAACTTCTCAGGCCGGGGAAGGCACCCAGACTCCCGCTGCACGCACGCCAAAGCAGGTTGTTCAGGGACTTCAGACACAGGGGCACCACCAGCCCAGCTGGTCGCAACTGCTCAGGAGCATGTAGTTCCTGCTATGTCGGAGAATGATCAGCATAGGTTGGAGAGTTTTAAGAGGCTCCAGCCTCCACCCTTCAGTGGCACACAGAGAGAGGATGCCCAAGATTTCTTGGACAGGTGCCAGAGGATACTCCGGATAGCTGGTATGTTGGAGACTTGTGGGGTGTCATTCACTACATTTCAGTTTTCTGGGGCTACACTCCGATTGTGGGAGACTTACGAGAGGCGTAGGCCTGATAGGGCAACACCCCTCACTTGGCAGCAGTTCTCCGTGGTATTTTTGAAGAAGTTTGTACCTCAGTCCCGCAGAGAAGAGTTGTGCAGACAGTTTGAGAAGCTTTGCCAGGGTGATATGTCTCTGACACAGCATGATATGCGATTTTCGGAGTTCGCCCGACATGCTATGTGGTTGGTTCCCTCGTACTTGGAGAGGATCATGAGGTTCATAGATGGTCTCACTTTTCAGGTACAGTTCCTTATGACCGAGCGAGGGTGTCTAGTGCTACCTTTGATGAGGTTGTCGACATTGCTCGGAAGATTGAGATGGTTCGTGGTTAGGAGAGGGTTAAGAGGGAGGCCAAGCGGCCTCGTGGACCAGGTGGATTCAGTGGTGCCCCTCTTGGGGGTCAGTTTCACTACGACAGAGGTCGTCCATTTAGACATGCTCAGCCGGCTCGCCCATTTCACCATGGTGCATCATCTGGCCATGGTTCTCACAATCATCAGTAGGGCCAGTCGTCATTTCGTGCACTACCAGCACAGAGTTCTCATCATTCCCCATCCACTCAGGTATCACCGGGTAGTTCTTTTGGACATCAGGAGTAGCAAATTTGTCAAATGAGGGGTTGTTTTGAGTGCGGGGATTTTGGTCACATCATGAGAGATTTCCCTAGGCTATTGGGTAGGACTCCACAGGGGAGTACTCGGTTGATTGCATCAGCACCAATTACTCACCACCCGCCCAACCAACTAGGGGTGGGACTCAGCCAGCGAGGGGCGGAGCCCAGCCAGCTAGGGGTCGCCCGAGAGGGGGAGGCAGATCAGGGGTGGTCAGGCCCGTTTCTATGCCCTCCCAGCTAGACCAGACGTTATTGCTTCATATGTTGTGATTACATGTATTGTCTCTGTATGTCACAGGGATGCCTATGTATTATTTGACCCTAGTTCTACATATTCATATGTTTCATCATACTTTGCTCATTTTCTGGATATGCCCCGTGAGTCATTAGTTTCACATGTTCATGTATCTACTCATGTGGGCGATACTGTTGTTATGGACCGTGCGTATTGGTCATATGTGGTGTCTATTGGGGGTCTGGAGACCCGAGTGTATTTGTTTTTGCTCAGCATGGTGATTTTGATTTGATATTAGGCATGGATTGGTTATCTCCATGTCATGTTGTTCTAGACTGTCACGTCAAAACCGTGACCTTAGCGATGCAGGGATTTTTGAGGGTAGAGTGGACTGGTTCTATAGACTATGTACCAAGTAGGGTAATTTCATATTTGAAGGCTCAGCGTATGGTTGAGAAGGGTTGTCTTTCGTACTTGGCTTTTGTGAGAGATGTTAGTGTAGAGACTCCTACCATGGATTCTGTTTCGGTGGTATGTGATTTTCCGGATGTGTTTTCTACAGACCTGTCGGGAATGCCTCCTGATAGGGATATTGACTTTGGTATTAATTTGATGTCGGGCACTCAGCCCATTTCTATCCATCCATATCGTATGGCACCAGCAGAGTTGAAGGAATTGAAAGAACAGCTTCAGGAACTCCTTGACAAGGGGTTTATTCGGCCTAGTGTATCACCTTGGGGTGCACCGGTTCTATTTGTGAAGAAGAAGGAAGGTTCCATGAGAATGTGCTTTGATTACAGGCAGTTGAACAAGGCCACGGTCAAGAACAAGTATCCTTTTCCTCGTATTGATGATTTATTTGACCAGCTTCAGGGAGCGAGGGTGTTCTCTAAGATTGATTTGAGTTCCAGGTATCACCAGGTGAAGATTCGGGATTCAGATATCCTTAAGATGGCTTTCAGGACATATTATGGCCATTATGAGTTCTTAGTGATGTCTTTGGGCTAACTAATGTCCCATCAGCGTTCATGCATTTGATGAACAGTGTATTCCAGCCATATTTTTGGACTTCTTCGTTATTGTGTTCATTGATGACATCCTGGTGTACTCTCGTAGCCAGGAGGAGCATGTTCAGCATTTGAGGATTGTATTACAGAGATTGATGGAGGAGAAGCTTTATGAAAAGTTCTCCAAGTGTGAGTTTTGTCTTGGCTCGGTAGCATTCTTGGGGCACGTGGTGTCCAGTGAGGGTATTCAGGTGGATCCGAAGAAGATAGAGGCGGTGTAGAGTTGGCCTAGACCGTCCTCGGCTACATAGATAGGAGCTTCCTTGGTTTGCCGGGCTATTACCATTGCTTTATGGAGGGTTTTTCTTCTATTGCTTAACCCTTGACCAAATTGACCCAAAAAGGCGCTCCATTCAGGTGGTCGAACGAGTGTGCGGAGAGCTTTCAGAAGCTCAAGACAGCTTTGACCACAACCCTAATGTTAGTTCTGTCGTCAGCTTCAGGTTCTTATACCGTGTATTGTGATGCCTCGAGGATAGGCATTGGTTGTGTTTTGATGCAGGAGGGTAGGGTGATTGCCTACGCCTTGTGACAGTTGAAGACCCATGAGAAGAATTATCCGGTGCATGATCTTAAGCTAGCAGCCATTGTTCACGCCTTGAAGATTTGGCGTCATTATTTGTATGGGGTTCATTGTGAGATTTATATTGATCACCGGAGTCTGCAGCATCTGTTTAAGCAGAAGGATCTTAATTCGCGTCAGTGGAGATGGTTGGAGCTTCTCAAGGACTATGATATCACTATTATATACCATCCGGGAAAGGCCCATGTGGTGACTGATGCATTGAGTTGTCGGGCAGAGTGTTTGGGGAGTTTAGCGTATCTTCCAGCAGTAGAGAGACCGTTGGCATTGGATGTTCAGGCCTTAGTGGGCCAAATTGTGAGATTGGATATTTCGTAGCCTAGTCAGGTATTGGCTTGCGTAGTCTCTAGGTCTCCTCTTTATGACCGTATCAGGGAGAGTCAGTATGATGACCCGCACTTGCTCGTTCTTCAGGACAGGGTTCGGCAAGGTGATTCTAGGGATATGACTATTGGTGATGATGGTGTGATGAGGATACAGGGTCGGATATGTGTGCCTAATGAAGATGGGCTTCAGGAGTTGATTCTTGAAGAGGCCCACAGCTCGCAGTATTCCATCCATCTTGGTGTCGCGAAGATGTACTAGGTTTTGAGACAGCACTATTGGTGGAGGCGGATAAAGAAGGATATTTTTGGGTTTGTGGCTCGGTGTCTCAACTGTCACCAGGTTAAGTATGGGCATCAGAGACCGGATAGCTTTCTTCAGAGGTTAGATATTTCGAAGTGGAAATGGGAGCGAATCACCATGGACTTTGTATTTGGGCTCACGCGGACTTCGAGGAAGTTCGATGCTATTTGGGTTATTGTGAATCGGCTGACCAAGTCTACACACTTCATTCCTATTGGTACTACTTACACTTCAGAGCGGTTAGCTGAGATTTATATCCGAGAGGTTGTTCGCTTGCATGGTGTCCCTATTTCCATCATTTCAGATAAAGGTACTCAGTTTACATCTCAGTTTTGGAGGGCCGTGCAGCGAGGGTTGGGTACTCAGGTTGAGTTAAGCACAATTTTTCACTCTCAAACAAACGGGCGGTCCGGGCGCACTATTCAGATATTGGAGGGCATGTTGCACGCTTGTGTTATTGACTTTGGGGTTCATGGGACCAGTTTCTGCCACTAGTGGAGTTTGAATATAACAACAATTATCAGTCGAGTATCCATATGGCTCCGTACAAGGCTTTATATGGCAGGAGGTGTAGATCTCCAATTGGTTGGTTTGATCCAGGTGAGGCTAGACTCTTGGGTACAGATTTGGTACAGGATGCTTTAGATGAGATGCAATTGATTCAGGAGCAGCTTCGCACGGCACAATCTAGGCAGAAGAGTTATGCGGACAGGAAGGTTTGTGATGTATCATACATGGTTGGGGAGAAGGTATTGCTGAAGCTTTCACCTATGAAAGGTGTTATGATATTTGAGAAGAAGGTCAAGTTGAGCCCTCGGTTTATTGATCCGTTTGAGGTACTTCGGAGGATTAGGGAGGTGGCCTACGAGCTTGTTTTTCCACCCAACTTGTCGAGTGTGCATCCAGTATTTCATGTTTCCATGCTTCGAAAGTATGTTGGCGATCCGTCCAATGTTTTGGACTTCAGCACAGTTCAGTTGGAGGGTAATATGACTTATGATGTGGAGCCCGTGGCTATTTTGGATCGACGGGTCCAGAAGTTGAGATCAAAGGGCATAGCTTCAGTGAAGGTGCAGTGGAGAGCCAGCCCGTAGAGGAGGCCACCTGGGAGACTGATCAGGAGATGCGGAGCAGATATCCACACCTATTTGAGACTCCAGGTATGTTCCTAGACTCGTTTGAGGACGATTTTTTTTTAGAGAGGGAGGATGTAACGACCGGTCGATCGTTCCGAGAGTTATAGCCATATTTACCCCATTTCTGCTTCCTTATGTGTTGTTCAGCTTTATTATGTTGTATCGGGTTGGTTGGTTCGGGCCTAGAGTGCTTTTGGAGTGGAATGAGACACATAGTCTCTTATATAGAAGTTTAAGTTAGAAAAGTCAACCGGATGCTGATTTATGAGTAAACTATCTCGGATGTGGGGTTTGTATGGTGCGGACAGATCCGTTAGGTGATTTTGGACTTAGTAGCGTGTTCAGAATGTAATTTTGAGGTCTATGGTAGAATTAGGCTCGAATCGGCGAAATTGGAAATTTGGTGATTTTCTGTCGGTAGTGGAAAAATCAGATATCGGGGTCAAAATGGAATTCTGAAAGTTGGAGTAGGTTCATAGAGTCATTTGTGGGGTGTATACAAAATTTGGGGTCATTCGGGCATGATTTGATTGGTTTTGGCGTCGTTTGCGGAATTGGGAAGTTTATAAGTTCTTAGGCCTGAAATTCGAGGGTAATTTGGTGTTTTGGTGTTGTTTTGGGTGATTCGTAAGGTTGACTAAGTTGTAATGATGTTACGAGAATTGTTGGTATGTTTTGTTGAGTTCCCGAAGGCCTCAGGAGTGTTTCAGATAATTAGCGGATGGGTTTGGTTGTCGAAAGAAAAGATGTTGATGTTGCTGGTGTTGGGTTTCTGTGTAGGGAGTGCGGACCGCATAAAATTGGTGCGGACCACAGAGGTATTATGCCGACGCGGTGGAAATTTCACGGGCCGCGGAAGAGAGAAGACGCTCGCGGTGGATTTGTGCATACCGCGGAAGGAGTGGTTCAGGGTCCCCGGCCGCAACAGAAATTACGCGGACCGCGGTGAGGAGTGTGTGGCCGCAATGGAATTATGCGGACCGCGGTGAAGGTTCAGAGGGTGCACTATAAATACGGGAATTAGGACTTTATTTCACATTTTGGACCTAGGGATCTCGGTTTGTGGCGAATGTTTTAGGGTTTTTCAAGAAATTCATCGGGTTAAGTGATTCTAACTTGGATTTGGTTAATATACATGAATATATCACTGATTTCATCATTTGATTAGTGCTTTGAGGTGGAAATTTGGGAAAATGTAGAAACTTCATAAAATGAATTTTTGGAATTTGAATGTCAATTCGAAGTCGAATTTTGACAAATTTGATATGGTTGGACTCGTGAGTGAATGTGCTTTCTAGTTTTGCAAATCTTATCGAGTTTTGAGACGTGGGCCTGGGGGGCCGGGTTCTAGCAAATTTCAGGTTTTGGCCTAATTTTGTAGTTTTTCTTGTGGAATTCGTTTCTTTAGCTTATGTTGACAGTATTGTTCTGGTTATGGATAGATTCGGAGCTTTTGGAAACCGAGTCGAGAGGAGAGAGCATCCCGGAGTAGGATTTTACGTTGTTAATGTAAGTAACAATTTTAACTCTGGCTTTGAGGGTATAAACCCGGAAACATTAATACTATGTGACTGTTTGGAGGTGATACCAACACCGCTAGGGATTGAGACTTCGTCTGTCCCATGAGACTGTAAGGCCTAATAGCCGTTATTTGTGTCTATGTGTTTACGCGTCTGTTAAAATTGAATGACTTCATGTTAGAGATCATGCTTAGGCTTTATTCATGCTCACATTAGTTGTACCCAGTCATAGAAATTCTTGTACATGCTTACCTCAGTCTCTATTATTGTGTTGATACATTGTAATACTTGATTTGGATTGTTTTCCTTTATTTGTTGAAACTGTGAGGCTAGAGAGGTACATGACTAAGTGAGTCCGAGGGCCTGTTGTGAGATATTTTACCATAGCACGTGAGTTGTCCGTGTGGATCTAGATTCACTATAGCACGTGAGTTGTCCGTGCAGATCCAGATATGATATGATAGCATGTGAGTTGTTCGTGCAACACGTGAATGGTCTGTGCAGATTAGCGCTTGGGCTGTAGGAGCCCCTCCGGAGTCTGAACACCCCTAGTGACTGCAGGTACCTATTGAGCATGTGCATTGAGAGCTGAGGGATTGAGTGACATTGCTGTGAGGTTTCATTTACTATTGTTTGTTACTGCATTTACCTACTAATTCCCTGTAGTATTTGTTGATTCATGAAATATACCTTTTACTCCTGTTTATTCTTAATTGTGAAAAGTAATAATTTAATTGTTCTGCTTAGCTCATCACTAATACTCAGCTCCTTAGTTATTTCTATTACTTGTTTAGTCGGTTGTACTCATACTACACCCTGCACTTAATGTGCAGATCCAGGTGAGTTTGAGCGCGGTGATCGTTGAGTCCAGGCCGACTTATCTTCGGAGACTGCAAGGTAGCTGCTAGCGTCCGCAGGGCCTTGTTACTCTTTCTATCTTCTATTTCTCTTTTGGGTTGTATTGGCAGTTAGACAGTGATGTATTAGTTTATGGATTTAGACGCTCATGACTTAGTGACACCCCGATGTTTGGGGCTCGTTTCCATATTTCTATATTTATTGTCAGAGTTTAGCTTGGTTTATGAGAAACTCTAATATTGAAAGTGTCTTTATTAAATTCTTATAGTCAAATTAGTAGTAATATTTTGGGAAGTAGGCTTGCCTTGTATCACGAGACGCGCCATCACGACATGGGTTAGATTTGGGTCGTGACAATTATGAACGCACTTAAGATTTCGAGTATTATCCACGTAACATATATATTGACATTCGTACAGTCGTAGAAGACTCCGGTAAGTTAAAGGAAACAATTGAGCCTAGGGCATAGACAAAGGATTGAATTGTTAGATGATGGTATCACGGATATTCCATAGCGTCTATGAAAAGCTAAAGTAATAACTAATACCAGGAAACCGCAGATCTGAAGATAGCTTAATGCGATAAAGGCTTATCAAAAGGAAGAGGAAACTAAAGAGTTACATCAACCAAGTAAATCAGGAGTTTAATTATTGGACCCAAAAAATTAAAGAAATTGTGATTAAGGACATTGCAGGATCACCCTTAATATCATAGGTACAAGAAAGATAGTACAACAACCATATTCTATAACAGCTCTACGATGAAGCCAGTTAGAAGAGTACCAGCCTCATAAGAAGTCAGTATGAAGCTCTCACCGGATTGTGTGCACCATAGGTGCAAGTAGTATAATTGAACTTCAAATTGTGGATGTGAATTATACCTATGTGGAAGGGAGGTCACAAAAAAGATATAAGATGTGATGAAAGATTTTAAGGCAAGTAAGCTAAAGTGAAACAACGCACGAGATGCTCATGTGCAGAAGATTATGAATAATCCATACTTCAGATAGAGGGCTAGAAGCGTTGGGATTCAGTATCCCGGAAGGATACCAATGTCATTAGTGGCATATCTTACAGCCTATGGTTTCTAGGTACCGAGAGGTCTAGTTAAGAGAGTAAAGAAGAGTTAGAGACGATGTGATGTCTCGTTTGATGTTCTAGAATAACACAAGGAAGTCTATGATACAAGTAAGTTGAAAGAAGGTTGTGAATAGTATAAATGGATATGTGTAGGTTGCAAGCTAAAGTATGGTAGAGCAACAAGGTTTTAGAAAGACGGGAGTAAGGATAAGAAAAGGCGAGTGAGAAGGTGACGAGAATGGATAAGTCCTCAAGATTAAGCCCATGAAAACAAGAGAGTTGATGGTTTCTCTAAGTTATAGATAGCTTAGTATAGCCTGAATGAACTCAAAGAAGTCTAAGACTAATAACATTTAGAAAAGATGGAATGCTGCCCTGGTAGTGTCACGACCCAAATTTCCCTCCGTTGGGTATCGTGATGGCACCTAGTCTTAGGGACTAGGTAAGCCTAACATTTACACTGGACAACAACAATAATAAAGGAATTTTAAAAATTTTGAAATAGAATTCTTGATAGAGTTTACAATTTCCCAAAACCCGGTAAATACAAGTCATAAGCTCTACGAAATCTTTCTATCAAATCTAAGTACAACTGTCTAGGAATAAGTAAGTACAGTTGAATAGAAATAAAACTGGAAGGTGACTCCGAAGCCTGCGAACGCAGTAGTAGGTTACCTTGAGTCTCCTCATCAACGATCTGCGCAGCTACCAACAACAATAACCTGAAGTTGCACAATAAGATGTGTAAAAGTGTAGTATGAGCACACCATAGCGGTGCCCAGTAAGTATCAAGACTAACCTCGGGGAAGTAGTGATGAGGACTAGTCAAGACACCACCGGTCTAATAAGTAAAAAGGCATAGATGTATAAATGACTGAACCAAAATATCTATCTAAAGATTTGTCAATGTAATTAACGATACGATCGAACAATACGAAAGAAAATTCAATAATCACGATCAACGGACAGCATAATAAAAATACGCAAAGAGAATGGAAAGGATGCAATCCAAATGGCAGAAACTAAAACCCAACAAAAACACAAGCAACTCAGCACTACATCAATTTATTCACGTCAGGCCTTAGCCAATGACTCAATAAAACTGGTCAAACCTTCGAGTGAAAAACTTTAAATCGTGAGTTCATTTTGAAAACTTTAATGATATAATCATTTCGGAATAGAGAAATTTCTTCTTTGAAACATATTTTCTCTGAATGTATATTTATATATTTCTCTTTATAACATAGTCTCTTCATATACGGGGTGTTCAAATATACTTTCCCAAATACTGCTCTTTCAAGTATCATCAAAATACGTGATGTTCAAATATATTTTCCCAAGTACTGATCCTTCAAATATCATCAAAATACGTGATATTCAAAATATATTTTCCCAAGTACTGCTCTTTCAAATATCATCAAAACACGTGATGTTCAAAATATATTTTTCCAAGTACTGCTCTTTCAAATACCATCATTCTGCAAGACAAATGTTTTTCAAATATACTTTCGAAAAGAAGTCCTTTAGACATAACTTTTCCTGGAGATAATTGTTTTTCAGCTATACTTTTTAATATATATATTTATATATTTCGATTCAAATCTCCTCAATCATAAAACTACCGGAACTCAGTCCGCCACTCAGAATTTTTCATGCAATGTAGTACAGGGAAAAATCTCCCGGATCTTTGTTCGTAGCCCAATTTAAATATGTGATGCAGTACAGGGGGAAAGCTCCCGGATCTCTGTCCGTAGTCCCAATTTAAATATGTGATGCAGTACAGGGGGAAAACTCCCAGATCTCTGCCCGTAGTCCCAATTTAAATATGTGATGCAGTACAGGGGGAAAGATCTCGGATCTCTGTTCGTAGTCCCAATTTAAACATGTGATGCAGTACAGGGGGAAAGCTCCCGGATCTCTGTCCGTAGTCCCAATTTAGATATGTGATGCAGTACAGGGGGAAAGCTCTCGGATCTTTGTCCGTAGTCCCAATTTAAATATGCAATGCAGCCACTAAGAAAAACAACCAGAATGCGACAGAACCAATATAGTTTCCACAACCGGCGCGAAAGCAAACAAGGTCGAATACAGTGCGATGAGCAAATCAATACAAAGAATTAAATCACAAATGTGGTAACAAATCGCTCATAAGAAGTATCCACTGAGAGGAATGCCAAGCACAAAGAGAGAACAACATAACGAGGGAAGACAAGACAAATATAGCAACGATTCTATACATTCAAGTTCACAACCAAGAAACCAAATCATCCCGGCAAAGGAAGCAACTATAACCAATCTCACTTAGATAATTAGCTTCACCGAATAAACTCAGTTTTAACAATTCTCAGTAAATAGGCATCATATGAAGGAAGACATAGCATAACAGTAGGAAAAACAAAGTCTTCATTTAAGTCAACTAAGATCATATAAGAAACAAGGAATGCTAGG